>NW_026847438.1:250911484-250925659 GCF_025583915.1 Anolis sagrei ordinatus | reverse complement strand
TATCTTGCATTTGTCCCTGTTGAACTTCATTTTGTTAGTTTTGGCCATTCATCTCTCTAATCTGTCAAGATCTCTTTGAATCCTGCTCCTGTCCTCTGGAGTCTTGGCTATCCCTCCCAATCTCGTCCCGTCTGCAAACTTGATGATCCTGCCTTCTAGCCCTTCATCTAAGTCATTAATGAAGATCCTGAGCAGGACCGGGCCCAGGACGGAACCCTGCGGATGGCACTCCACTTGTCGCTTCTTTCCAGGATGAAGAGGAAGCATTGGTGAGCACCCTCTGGGTTCGTCCATTTAACCAATTACAGATCCACCTCACTGTAGTTTTGCCTAGATGGCCTTTAGGTGCCCCTTCTAATTCTAGGATATTAAAATTCTATTTATGGAGGTTTTTAAATAGAGGCTGGATAGCCATTTGTCAGAAGGGCTTGGCGAGCAGATTGGGGATGGACTGGATGGTCTTTGGGTGCCCCTTCCAACTCTAGGATATGAGAACTCCATCTTTGGAGGCCTTTAAATAAAGGCTGGATAGCCATTTGTCAAAAGGGCTTGGATAGTGTCTTCCAGGAGAGAAGATTGGAGGGTCTCCCCCTGCCTGGCAGAAGGAGGCTGGACTAGATGGCCTTTGGGCGCCCCTTCCAACTCTAGGATATTAGAATTCCATCTACGGAGGTCTTTAAATAGAGGATTTATAGCCAAAACGATCTTGACAGATTAGAGAGACGACAGGCCAAAACTAACAAAATGAAGTTCAACAGTGACAAATGCAAGATACTCCACTTAGGCAGAAAAAAACGAAATACAAAGATACAGAATGGAGGACTATAACTGGCTTGAGAGCAGTACGTGTGAAAAAGATCTTGGAGTCCTCGTCAGAGGCGGCCCTAGGTAATTTTCAACGGTAAGCAAACAGTATTTTGCCCCCCCCCCAACCAATCACTGATATATATTTTCTGTTCATCGTGGGAGTTCTGTGTGCCATATTTGGTTCAATTCCATCATTGGTGGAGTTCAGAATGCTCTTTGATTGTAGGTCAACTATACATCCCAGTAACTACAACTCGCATATGCCAAGGTCTATTTTCCCCCAAGAGCACCTCAAGAGCGCCCCTGGGCAAAATCAACTATACTGCAAATGCTTACTTTGCGAAATGGGTTGAGCCACCCCTGGTCCTCGTGGACAACAAGTTAAACATGAGCCAATAATGCGATGTGGCGGCAAAAAAAAGCCAATTGGACTTTGGCCTGCATCAATAGGAGCATAGTGTCTAGACCTAGGGAAGTCCTGCTCCCCATGCTCTATTCTGCTTTGGTTAGACCACATCTGGAATATTGTGTCCAATTCTGGGCACCACAATTCAAGAGAGATATTGACAAGCTGGAATGTGTCCAGAGGAGGGCGACTCAACGGGTCAAGGGTCTGGAGAACAAGCCCTATGAGGAGCGGCTTAAGGAGGTGGGCATGTTTAGCCTGAAGAAGAGAAGGCTGAGAGGAGATATGATAGCCATGTATAAATATGTGAGAGGAAGCCACAGGGAGGAGGGAGCAAGCTTGTTTTCTGCTTCCCTGGAGACTAGGACGAAACAATGGCTTCAAACTACAAGAGAGGAGATTCCATCTGAACTTGAGGAAGAACTTCCTGACTGTGAGAGCCGTTCAGCAGTGGAACTCTCTGCCCGGAGTGTGGTGGAGGCTCCTTCTTTGGAAGCTTTTAAACAGAGGCTGGATGGCCATCTGTCAGGGGTGATTTGAATGCAATATTCCTGCTTCTTGGCAGAATGGGGATGGACTGGATGGCCCATGAGGTCTCTTCCAACTCTTTGATTCTATGATTCTAGATGGCCTTTGGGTGTCACTTCCAATGCTAGAATATTAAAATTTCCTCTTTGGAGGCCTTTAAATAGATGCTGAATAGCCATTTGTCAGAAGGGCTTGCGTGGTGTCTTCCTGGGTAGCAGACTGGGGCTGGACTAGATGGCCCTTGGGTGCCCCTTTCAACATTATGATATTAAAATTCCATCTTTGGCGTTAAGTAGAGACTGGATTGCCATCTGTCAGAGAGGGCTTGAATGGTGTCTTCCTGCTTGGTAGAAAGGGGTTGGACTAGATGACCTTTGGGTGCCCCTTCCAACTCTAGGCTGGTTTCTATCTTTGGGGGTCTTTAAGCAGAAGCTGGATGGCCACTTGTCAGAAGGGCTTGGACAATGTCTCCCTGGACAGCAGACTGGGGACTGGACTAGATGGCCTTGGAGGCCCCTTCCAATTCTACCCGGTGCAACTGTGTCCGCAGGGCTGTCCAGCTTGGAAGAATCCATAGACGCTGACCAGTGGGAACATGGCCAGGGCCCCCAACATGGAGCCCAGCTGCACCACGGCCCCACACCAGACCAGGGCGCTGTGCCCCTCGTCCCGCAGGATGATCCCGATCATCAGCTTCACGTAGGAGAGCAGACCCACAAAGAGCACCCAGCACACCACCTGCAATGGAAATGGGGCAAAAACAGCGCATCAGTCAAATAGAAGGCACAAAGAGAGACCCACAGATGTCCCATAAAGGCTGCATTCAGGGGGAAAGCCTCTATGCACCCTCTCCTGCAAATGGACACCCCACTAGGTTGCTTCGGTTGGTGCAAAAATAGTTGTGCAAAAGCAGTGCAATGTAGTGCTGTGTAGTAATATGGTGTATTTATTATTATTTGCTGACACAAAACACAGTATGTCACAGCAAATGAGTTACTACTACTACTACTATATTTATTTATACCCCACTTTATCTCTCCTGAAGGAGACTCAAAGTGGCTTAACATAAAAGCATCAGTATATGATCAAAAAAATACAAATATTAAAACAGGATTAAATATAAACAGTATTGATGAGATATTACTACTACTACTACTACTATATTTATTTATACCCCACATTCTCTCTCCTGAAGGAGAGTCAAAGTGGCTTAACATAAAAGCATCAGTATATGATCAAAAAAATACAAATATTAAAACAGGATTAAATATAAACAGTATTGATGAGATATTACTACTACTACTACTACTATATTTATTTATACCCCACATTCTCTCTCCTGAAGGAGAGTCAAAGTGGCTTAACATAAAAGCATCAGTATATGATCAAAAAAATACAAATATTAAAACAGGATTAAATATAAACAGTATTGATGAGATATTACTACTACTACTACTACTACTACTATATTTATTTATACCCCACTTTATCCCTCCTGAAGGAGACTCAAAGTGGCTTAACATAAAAGCATCAGTATATGATCAAAAAATACAAATATTAAAACAGGATTAAATATAAACAGTATTGATGAGATATTACTACTACTACTACTACTACTACTATATTTATTTATACCCCACTTTATCTCTCCTGAAGGAGACTCAAAGTGGCTTAACATAAAAGCATCAGTATATGATCAAAAAATACAAATATTAAAACAGGATTAAATATAAACAGTATTGATGAGATATTACTACTACTACTACTACTACTACTATATTTATTTATACCCCACTTTATCCCTCCTGAAGGAGACTCAAAGTGGCTTAACATAAAAGCATCAGTATATGATCAAAAAATACAAATATTAAAACAGGATTAAATATAAACAGTATTGATGAGATATTACTACTACTACTACTACTACTACTATATTTATTTATACCCCACTTTATCTCTCCTGAAGGAGACTCAAAGTGGCTTAACATAAAAGCATCAGTATATGATCAAAAAATACAAATATTAAAACAGGATTAAATATAAACAGTATTGATGAGATATTACTACTACTACTACTACTACTATATTTATTTATACCCCACTTTATCCCTCCTGAAGGAGACTCAAAGTGGCTTAACATAAAAGCATCAGTATATGATCAAAAAATACAAATATTAAAACAGGATTAAATATAAACAGTATTGATGAGATATTACTACTACTACTACTACTACTACTATATTTATTTATACCCCACTTTATCTCTCCTGAAGGAGACTCAAAGTGGCTTAACATAAAAGCATCAGTATATGATCAAAAAATACAAATATTAAAACAGGATTAAATATAAACAGTATTGATGAGATATTACTACTACTACTACTACTACTACTACTATATTTATTTATACCCCACTTTATCCCTCCTGAAGGAGACTCAAAGTGGCTTAACATAAAAGCATCAGTATATGATCAAAAAATACAAATATTAAAACAGGATTAAATATAAACAGTATTGATGAGATATTACTACTACTACTACTACTACTATATTTATTTATACCCCACTTTATCTCTCCTGAAGGAGACTCAAAGTGGCTTAACATAAAAGCATCAGTATATGATCAAAAAATACAAATATTAAAACAGGATTAAATATAAACAGTATTTAAGATATATTACTACTACTACTACTACTACTACTATATTTATTTATACCCCACTTTATCCCAACTGAAGGAGAGTCAAAGTGGCTTAACATAAAAGCATCAGTATATGATCAAAAAATACAAATATTAAAACAGGATTAAATATAAACAGTATTGATGAGATATTACTACTACTACTACTACTACTACTACTAAATTTATTTATACCCCACTTTATCCCAACTGAAGGAGAGTCAAAGTGGCTTAACATAAAAGCATCAGTATATGATCAAAAAATACAAATATTAAAACAGGATTAAATATAAACAGTATTTATGAGATATTACTACTACTACTACTACTACATTTATTTATACCCCACTTTATCTCTCCCGAAGGAGACTCAAAGTGGCTTAACATAAAAGCATCAGTACATGATCAAAAAATACAAATATTAAAACAGGATTAAATATAAACAGTATTGATGAGATATTACTACTACTACTACTACTACTACTACTATATTTATTTATACCCCACTTTATCTCTCCTGAAGGAGACTCAAAGTGGCTTAACATAAAAGCATCAGTATATGATCAAAAAATACAAATATTAAAACAGGATTAAATATAAACAGTATTGATGAGATATTACTACTACTACTACTACTACTACTACTATATTTATTTATACCCCACTTTATCCCAACTGAAGGAGAGTCAAAGTGGCTTAACATAAAAGCATCAGTATATGATCAAAAAAATACAAATATTAAAACAGGATTAAATATAAACAGTATTGATGAGATATTACTACTACTACTACTACTACTACTATATTTATTTATACCCCACTTTATCTCTCCTGAAGGAGACTCAAAGTGGCTTAACATAAAAGCATCAGTATATGATCAAAAAAATACAAATATTAAAACAGGATTAAATATAAACAGTATTTATGAGATATTACTACTACTACTACTACTACTATATTTATTTATACCCCACTTTATCCCAACTGAAGGAGAGTCAAAGTGGCTTAACATAAAAGCATCAGTATATGATCAAAAAATACAAATATTAAAACAGGATTAAATATAAACAGTATTTATGAGATATTACTACTACTACTACTACTACATTTATTTATACCCCACTTTATCTCTCCCGAAGGAGACTCAAAGTGGCTTAACATAAAAGCATCAGTACATGATCAAAAAATACAAATATTAAAACAGGATTAAATATAAACAGTATTGATGAGATATTACTACTACTACTACTACTACTACTATATTTATTTATACCCCACTTTATCTCTCCTGAAGGAGACTCAAAGTGGCTTAACATAAAAGCATCAGTATATGATCAAAAAATACAAATATTAAAACAGGATTAAATATAAACAGTATTGATGAGATATTACTACTACTACTACTACTACTACTATATTTATTTATACCCCACTTTATCTCTCCTGAAGGAGACTCAAAGTGGCTTAACATAAAAGCATCAGTATATGATCAAAAAATACAAATATTAAAACAGGATTAAATATAAACAGTATTGATGAGATATTACTACTACTACTACTACTACTACTATATTTATTTATACCCCACTTTATCTCTCCTGAAGGAGACTCAAAGTGGCTTAACATAAAAGCATCAGTATATGATCAAAAAATACAAATATTAAAACAGGATTAAATATAAACAGTATTGATGAGATATTACTACTACTACTACTACTACTACTATATTTATTTATACCCCACTTTATCCCTCCTGAAGGAGACTCAAAGTGGCTTAACATAAAAGCATCAGTATATGATCAAAAAATACAAATATTAAAACAGGATTAAATATAAACAGTATTGATGAGATATTACTACTACTACTACTACTACTACTATATTTATTTATACCCCACTTTATCTCTCCTGAAGGAGACTCAAAGTGGCTTAACATAAAAGCATCAGTATATGATCAAAAAAATACAAATATTAAAACAGGATTAAATATAAACAGTATTTATGAGATATTACTACTACTACTACTACTACTACTACTACTATATTTATTTATACCCCACTTTATCCCAACTGAAGGAGAGTCAAAGTGGCTTAACATAAAAGCATCAGTATATGATCAAAAAATACAAATATTAAAACAGGATTAAATATAAACAGTATTTATGAGATATTACTACTACTACTACTACTACATTTATTTATACCCCACTTTATCTCTCCCGAAGGAGACTCAAAGTGGCTTAACATAAAAGCATCAGTATATGATCAAAAAATACAAATATTAAAACAGGATTAAATATAAACAGTATTTAAGATATATTACTACTACTACTACTACTACTACTATATTTATTTATACCCCACTTTATCCCAACTGAAGGAGAGTCAAAGTGGCTTAACATAAAAGCATCAGTATATGATCAAAAAATACAAATATTAAAACAGGATTAAATATAAACAGTATTTATGAGATATTACTACTACTACTACTACTACATTTATTTATACCCCACTTTATCTCTCCCGAAGGAGACTCAAAGTGGCTTAACATAAAAGCATCAGTATATGATCAAAAAATACAAATATTAAAACAGGATTAAATATAAACAGTATTTAAAAGACTACTACTACTACTACTACTACTATATTTATTTATACCCCACTTTATCCCAACTGAAGGAGAGTCAAAGTGGCTTAACATAAAAGCATCAGTATATGATCAAAAAATACAAATATTAAAACAGGATTAAATATAAACAGTATTTATGAGATATTACTACTACTACTACTACTACATTTATTTATACCCCACTTTATCTCTCCCGAAGGAGACTCAAAGTGGCTTAACATAAAAGCATCAGTACATGATCAAAAAATACAAATATTAAAACAGGATTAAATATAAACAGTATTGATGAGATATTACTACTACTACTACTACTACTACTATATTTATTTATACCCCACTTTATCCCTCCTGAAGGAGACTCAAAGTGGCTTAACATAAAAGCATCAGTATATGATCAAAAAATACAAATATTAAAACAGGATTAAATATAAACAGTATTGATGAGATATTACTACTACTACTACTACTACTACTATATTTTTTTATATCCCACCCCACCTCCCCATGGGTGGCTAAAACCATTAAAACATATTCAAAGTTAAAATAAAATAATTATGTTTTTGTAGTCAACTTTCCTCTCAAACAAGACTCAAAGCAGTTCAGGTTGTTGTTGTTATTGCTATTATTGCTACCCATTTCTCATAAAAGACTCAAAGCATCTCAGAGTATATTATTATTATTATTATTATTATTATTATTATTATTATTATTAGTAGTAGTAGTAGTAGTAATAATAGTATTTCATGTACTATTCAGCCAAAAATAGAAAAGAAAAGCACAGAATCATATATTATATTATATTATTTATTTATTTTTAAAATTATCCCGATCTTCTCAACCTCCGTAGATGGATTTAGACCATCCCTCTACAGCAAATGGTAGATTTGTGTGAAACCCAAATCTCTATAGCAGGCATGGGCCAAGTTTGGCCCTCCTCTCTGAAACTTCTGCTGTGCTGCCAGGCTTTTGTTTTGCCTATCAAAAGGCTAGCAGAAAGAGATATATAAGAGAGCTAAATATCTATTTCCCCCCTATCTCCTGTTTTCAATTCTGCAATGTAAGAATAACCCCTCTTTATGTTGTTGTGAGTTTTTCAGGCTGTAAGTTGAATTCCTGAGATTAGAGACAATTTTTTTTAAAATGGGGAAGGGAATTGTGGGAGTTGAAGTCCAAAACACCTGGAGGGCTGAACTTGGCCCATGCCTGCACCATTGTATTGAGCCACTGCAGTGAAAGTGGTGTCTGACTGCACCCTTGGAGGTTCAGACTGGATCCTAAGGATGGATTCAAACCCGTGGCTACTCACAATGAGGATGACCCCGAGGGATGATGACAGCAGTGGAGGGCAGGGGCTGAAGACAGCCATGGCCATGATGTAGGAGGCCACTAAAGAGCCGGCTGAGGAGAGGACACCCAGGACCACCAGCGACCTGTAAGAGGAAAGAAGAGAAAGGGGATGGGAATGCCATGAAGACATTTTAAACTCCAAAAATCATTTGAAAGTTTCTTTTATTTCGTTCACATTGAGACAGAGCATACCACAGAACAACACGGGGAAAGAAGGTAGACACATACAGACAATATAACTACATTGGGTACACAAACAAAGGGGAATTACATTTGACTCAGCATTCATATATATATGCACATTCATATATTGCCATCTCTTATTCCTTCTCCAAAAAGAGACCCAAAGTAGGCCAGATTGCATTCCCAGCAAATCTGCCATTGTGCAGATACATCTCCTTCCTCCGTCCCTTGAAAAAAGAGCGGCGTGTGGGCCAGACTCCTCTTGTCTTCCACAATTTTGGAATAGTAAAAGGTCTCTTATATAGCAATTATATAGCAATATTCCCAGAGGCGGCCCTAGGTAATTTTCAACGGTAAGCAAACAGTATTTTGGCGCGCCCCCCCCCCAACCAATCATTGATATATATATTTTCTGTTTGTCGTGGGAGTTCTGTGTGCCATATTTGGTTCAATTCCATCATTGGTGGAGTTCAGAATGCTCTTTGATTGTAGGTGAACTATACATCCCAGTAACTACACTTGCCGCATTTGCTCCCTTGCCTGGCCCGCTTTGGGTCCGGAGGCGTGCCTGAAGACCCCGGCGTGTGCACCAAAAGTCACCTCTTCTCCTGACTTTCTCCTCAGCCATTGGGACCAAGAGAGAGAGAGAGAGAGAGACAGAGGTGGAGATGCCCACCTTTCCTGAAGGTAGGCGCAAAAACAAAGGAGGGAGCGGAGGTGGGAGATACCTCCAGCCGGAGGGTCTCTCTCTCTCTCTCTCTCTCTTGGTCCCAATGGCTGAAGAGAAAGTCAGGAGAAGAGGCGACTTTTGGTGCGCACGCTGGGGTCTTCAGACACGCCTCCGGACCCGAAGTGGGCCAGGCGTGGCGGCTCCGCCCCTTGGCCCACCCACGGATTGGGGAGAGGAGAGGAGGCGGGTGGAGCGCCGGGGGATCGGGAAAGGGAGCCGGTCATGGGGAAGGGATCGAACGCGGAGAACGATTGAGCGCCGGCTCTGCTCGCGCACCCGGTGGCCAGGTGGAGCAGGAACGAGAGGGGCTAGGCGAGGCTCAAGGGCCGGCCCCTTTGGGAAGAGGATCGCCCGGCAGCGAGGCAAGAAAGCCGAGGCTCCCCCCGGACTGCTAGGGCTGTTGTGAGCTGAGGGGGCGCTCCTCAAGTGGCGGTCGAGGGGCATTTACAGAGGCGCCTCTGCACCCCTGGAAAAAAAAGTGTTCTGCGACCGCTTACTTCGCGTAATGGACGAGCCGCCCCTGAATATTCCTACCCAGCAGGGGATTGGACTGGATGGCCTGTGTGGTCTCTTCCAACTCTATTATCCTATGGTTTCTACTGATGTTGTTCCAAAAGTTATAAACGAATGACAGGTGTTTCCCAGGTAAAACATTATGACTCCATCACTGCCAAGACAGATGTTGACTTTCCTTCTTTAAGTGATAATTGGCTTTCCTTCTTAAGGACCATCGTGCTTGCTTCCTTAATTTAACTTAAGAGTAATTGATTCTATGATTCATTGTCTCTGGTAATGTAAACATGTTGTTTTCCACCACTGAGTTCATCACTCTGATTGTCAATGTCAGCGGTTCAACAATTTTTAATTACAGTTCATGACTTCTTCACCTCCTTCTTGTAGTTTTCCAGGCTTCAATCTTAGGATGGCATCTCTAGGTGATGTAGACCCCAGGCATTCACTTTTCATACAATTCCATTCAAACCATATATCATATTTAGACAAAATACAAAATTTGTGATTTATATCATATTTATGACCTACTGGCTCAGGAAGGTGCCCTCAAATCTATGGGATGGTGCAGGCATCCGCCCCGCACCCAAATGTGCTAGATACCCGTATGCAAGCAACATTGCTCATCAATCTTTTACTTGACTCTTTAAAAATCTACTCTGACCTTTCGGAGTCTAAATTTCCAACTCTCTTACTTGTTTGTGCTCCTTCTCCTTCCCCTTATTTCTTTTTCTTCCTTCTCTTCCATTCCCTTCTCCTGCCTCCTCCTCTTCTCCTTCCTCCTCTTCCTTTTTCTTCCTGCCTCATCTGTTCTTTCTCTTCCTCTCTCATCCTTTTCTTTGCATCTCCTTCACCTTCCTCTCCATCCTCCTCTCCTTCTTCTACACCTTCACTTTCTCCACCTCCCTCTTCCTCCTCTTCTTCTCCTTCCTCATGTTTCTTTTCCCTTCCTCTCTCCTTTGCATGTTCTTCACTTTCCTCACACTCCTCCTCTCCTTCTTCTACACCTTCTTTTCTTCACCTCCCTCTTCCTCCTCTTCTTCTCCTTCCTCATCTTTCTTTTCCCTCCCTCCTACTCTTCACCTTTGAATGTTCTCCACTTTCCTCGCACTCCTCCTCTCGTTCTTCTACACCTTCACTTTCTTCTCCTCCCTCTTCCTCCTCATCTTTCTTTTCCCTCCCTCCTACTTTTCTCCTTTGCATGTTCTCCACTTTCCTCGCACTCCTCCTCTCCTTCTTCTACACCTTCACTTTCTCCTCCTCCCTCTTCCTCCTCATCTTTCTTTTCCCTCCATCCTACTTTTCTCCTTTGCATGTTCTCCACTTTCCTCGCACTCCTCCTCTCCTTCTCCTCTTCCTCTCCTTCTCCACCATCCTCCTCTTCCACCACCTCTTCTTCTCTTTCTTCTCCTCTTCTCCTTTCTCCACTTTTTTTCTCTATAATTTTTATCCTTTTATATATTTTGTATCTCTGTCCCAAGTCACTGGTGAGTCTTTGATCTGGAACTTTGGTTGACATAAATGCTCACCAGGCCGTTCCCTCTCATTTTATTGTGGTCTAAATTCCAGATCAGTGGCCCTTATTTCTCATGCCAGTAAGGTAATGCTCAAGATCCTGCAAGGAAGACTCCAGCAAGACATGGAGCGAGAGTTGCCAGATGCTCAAGCTGGGTTTAGAAAAGGCAGAGGAATGAGAGACCAGATTGCCAATATCCAGATGCTGGAGAATGGAGAAAGGCAGGGAGTTTCAGAAAAACATCTATTTCTGCTTCATTGACTGTTCTAAAGCCTTTGACTGTGTGGATCATAATAAATTGTGGCAAGTTCTGGGTGGGATGGGCATGCCAAGCCCCCTTCCCTCTCTCCTGAGGAATCTGTACAAGGACCAAGGAGCAACAGTCAGAACTGACCACGGAACAACAGACTGGTTCAAGATTGGGAAAGGCGTCCGGCAAGGCTGCATCCTCTCACCCAACCTTTTTAACTTGTATGCAGAACACATCATGCGAGGATGTGCGGGGCTTGAGGAATGCAAGCTGGGGTGGAAATGGCTGGAAGAAACATGAACAACCTCAGATATGCAGATGACACCACTCTGATGGCCGAAAGCGAGGAGGAGCTGAGGAGCCTTCTAATCAAGGTGAAAGAAGAAAGCGCAAAAGCCGGGTTGCAGCTAAACATCAAAAAAACCAAGATTATGGCAACAAGAATGATTGACAACTGGGAAATAGAGGGAGAAAACGTGGAGGCCGTGACAGACTTTGTATTTCTAGGTGCAAAGATTACTGCAGACGCAGACTGTGGCCAGGAAATCAGGAGACGCTTCCTTCTTGGGAGGAGAGCAATGTCCAGTCTCGATAAAATAGTCAAGAGCAGAGACATCAGACTGGCAACAAAGATCCATTGCCTAGTCCAAGCCATGGTATTCCCTGTAGTCACCTACGGATGTGAGAGCTGGACCTTCGGGAAGGCTGAGCCAAGGAAGAGAGATGCTTTTGAGCTGTGGTGTTGGAGGAAAGTGCTGAGAGTGCCTTGGACTGCGAGAAGATCCAACCAGTCCATCCTCCAGGAAAGAAAGCCCAACTGCTCATTGGAGGGAAGGAGACTAGAGACAAAGTTGAAGTCCTTTGGCCACATCATGAGGAGACAGCAAAGCCTAGAGAAGACAATTATGCTGGGGAAAGTGGAAGGCAAAAGGAAGAGGGGCCGACCAAGGGCAAGATGGATGGATGGCATCCTTGAAGTGACTGGACTGACCTTGAAGGAGCTGGGGGTGGTGACGGCCAACAGGGAGCTCTGGCTTGGGCTGGTCCATGAGGTCACGAAGAGTCGGAGACGACTGAACGAATGAATAACAACAACAACAAATTCCATATCAGTTGTGAAGTTCCCTCCGCTTTGGCCACTGACCACTCACCGGCTGGGCAGGAACCTCCCCAGGAAGCAGGCCAGCGGGTTGGCCAGGGCGGCCAAGGTGGCCGAGAGGTGGTAGGCAGTGTGGCCGTAAGGCAGGCAGGAGTAGGACTGGATGGCCGGGAGGACCCCGTTGGTCAAGGCGTTGACCCAGGCCAGCAGGACAAAGATGTAGGCCAGTTGCAGCCCGGAGTAGGTCCTGGAGCCGAAGCAGAATTGTGTGGATCCTTGGACCATGGGATGATCTTCTGTGTTGACCTTTACTCCCAAGGCGTTGTCCTCCTTGCTGTAGCCCTTCTCCTTCGCCCGCTCCCTTTTGGCCACCGGAAGATGATTGAGGAGGACGAAGGAGGCCAGCGAGAGGCCCATCATGGTGGTCAAGAAGAGAAAGAAGGTCTGGATGGAGAAGTGGGGTGCTTGGTAGTCCCCAGTGGTGTTGCTGCCATTGACATGACATTGAGGAGTGCCCACTCCTTGACCCAAGGCCACCAGACCGGGCAAGAGTCCGCTCATGCCTTCGCCAATGAAGTAGGTGGTCAAATACGCTGGTCGGAGCCTACGCATGTAGGGCAGGAAGGTGACCGAAGAGGTGCAGTCCACCAAAGCTAGGAAGAAGAGGAGGGCCAGGAGGGCCGTGCTTCGTGGGACCCCGACCACAATGCTGGTGGAGCTCCAGAAGAAGGCCAGAAGCAGGCAGGACAGGCAGCCCAGCACCAACACACCGTAGATGACCCTGACTTCTCCCAGCCGGACGAAGCGGTGGGCCAAGGTGAAGACCAGGGGTCCCAGGTTGGCCAGTTGGATGATGACTGTCAGGTAGGAGGGCAGGAGCCAACCTTCAGGGGCCACGGCCACCACCAGTGGCAGCTCCACCCACACACCGTTGATGGCCACCCAGGAGCCAGTGCCCAGCAGGCAGGACAACAGGTGGACCGCCAAGGCCATGGCCGGAGGGAGTCTCAGTGGTCAGCCCTGGGGAGCAAGGGAAGCAAGCGTCAATGGGTTATTATTATTATTATTATTATTATTATTATTATTATTATTATTATTTACATCTACATAACAACACAGCACACATGCACATAATAATAACCCCCATGCACATGGGTTGTTGTTGTTGTTGTTGTTGTTTGTACCCCGCTTTATCTTGATGAAGGCTTGATGAAAATACATAATACACATATTGGAAAATATATTTGATCTAACCATATTGGAAATAGGAGTTAGAAAATATATAAGAGAAATGTATGTATGCATGGCTATTTCACTGGACTTCTTAAAAGCTGCAAAATTAGAAACGCCAGCATCTAGGAAAGGAATGTGGTGCCTGGCATTTCAAGAGGCCGATAAGGTGCGGAACCAGGCACCTCATCGTAAGTTTGACTAATGAAGTGTCCATTAAGAAGTTTCAGGAATATGTTATCTTAGGATGGATGGAGACA
>NW_026847438.1:250876951-250905924 GCF_025583915.1 Anolis sagrei ordinatus | reverse complement strand
TATAGTCCGAAAAAAACCTACAACAACCCACTTCCACACAGCTGTACAAAGCTCACATTGGACTGGATTATGTGGCAGTGTGGACTCGGATAATCCAATTCAAAGCAGATATGCTGGTATTTTCTTCCTTGATCTTCTTGGGATGTATGACTGTATGGAAGGAGAGACTCCAGCCCCTTTCATACAGCTATATATAATCCACATTGAACTGGGTTATGTGGCAGTGTGGACTCAGATAACCCAGTTCAAAGCAGATACGCTGGTATTTTCTTCCTTGATCTTCTTGGGATGTATGACTGTGTGGAAGGAGAGACTCCAGCCCCCTTCACACAACTATATATAATCCACATTGAACTGGCTTATATGAGATTTAAAGATGGGCTCAAAGCCAACTTTAAAAACTAGAATAGACACTGCGAACTAGGAAGCCCTGGCCCTTGAGCGCTCCCGCTGGAGGTCAGCTGTGACCAGCAGTGCTGTAGAATTTGAAGAGGCACAAATTGAGGGCGAAAGAGAGAAACGTGCCAAGAGGAAGACGCGTCAAGCCAACCCCGACCGGGACTGCCTTCCACCTGGAAACTGATGCCCTCACAGCAGGAGAAGATGCAGATCAAGAATAGGGCTCCACAGTCACCTACGGACCCACCAGTACATTGATCTTGGAAGACTATCCTGCTCCGACGACGAGGGATCGCATAAGGAAGGATATGACAGTGTGGATTCGGATAACCCAGTTCAAAGCAGTTCTGGTGGGATTTTCTGCGTTGATATTCTGGGAAATAGGGCTGTGTGGAAGGGCCTGCAGAGCCCTTCCACACAGAATATTAAGGCAGAAAATCCCACAATATCTGCTTTGAAGCGTGTTATCTGAGTCCACACTCAGATAATGTGGGATATTCTGGGATATAGAGATGTATGGAAGGGCCCCCAAATATCAAGGCAGAAAATCCCACAGTATCTGCTTTGAACTGAGTTATTTGAGTCCACACTGCCATATATTCCAGTAGAATATATAACATATTGTGAGATTTTCAGTCTCCCATCTTCTAGGTTATATGACTGTGGAAGGGCCCTACCTCTTGTCTTTCACACCCGAACTTTCCTGGGGAGTTCCCCCCTTTCACCTCTAAAGCAGCCTCCTATAGCAATCACAGCAGCCGCTGCTTGTAGCACAAAAATGACAATTTAAATTTTCTCCTCGAAGAGTAAATACAGTCGGGTGTCTTAAATATACACCTGTTCATAACTCTACGAGCTAGCTGGCATTGTTTCCCCCACCCCATGTGCAACTGGAAGTTGCTGCTGATAAATTCTACCCCTTCCTTTTCAGCCCCCAAAGGGGGACTCAGGACAGCTTACAACAGAAGCAATTTGATGCCGACAACATACAACACATTACGTACATTAAACATTAGATTAAAATACATTTAAAACATCATGTAGCCGAATCAAAGTCTGATTTAGCAACCGACGACCCAGTCCAAAGCCTGTCATAGTCACAATTGCAACATTGTGATAACTGCCAAACCTACTGTCCAAAGACCTGGTCTCAAAACCATGTTTTGAGTTTCTTTCTACAATAATAATAATAATAATAAACTTTATTTATACCCCGCCATCATCTCCACAAGGGACTCAGAGCAGCTTACACGAGGCCAAGCCCAATAACACATCAAAACAGAAAAGCAGTAAACAAAACAATACAATGCAATACAAAATAATATAAATTACATATAACAATAACACACAGGATTTAAAAGCTTATGGCCAGGCCAGATGTAATAATTTAAAATTTAAAAAATAACACTGGGCATGACAAGATAGGATATATCTCGTAGGAGGGTTTTAAAAAGTGAGGGCACAGTCCAACACAATCCAGTGGTTAAAGTGCATTTGTAAGGACATTTTGCTAGGAGTTATTCCGGGAAGAGAGGAGGGATAGAACCGACCTAATCTCGCTGGAGAGAGCATTCCACAGAGCATCCCTGTCCCTTGTCCCTGCCAAACGCACTTGCAAAGAGGGTGTGACCGAGAGCAGGGCCTCCCTGGACAATCTTAAATCCCAAGGTGGGATGTAGAAGGAGATAAGTTCGGACAGGTAAGCTGGGCCGGAACCGTACAGGGCTTTATAGGCCAAGACCAGCACTTTGAATTGTGCTCGGAAATGGACTGGTAGCCAGTGGAGCTGACCTAACAGAGGGGTGGTATGTTCCCTGTAGGTTGAACACTGTGAAAGCCACCCAGTTTTATACTAATTTATGCAATGCTTTTGATATGAAATAAATAAATAAACCTAAAAGTAAGAACTTAAATAAACATACTATATAACATTACACACATTTACCAACATAAAAAAACTTAGCAGCTACAGAGCATTAAAAATATGGGGTGGTTTACTGCAACCAACAGAGCTGAGGTAGATTTCCAGTATCTAAGCAAGAGTATATAATTAAGATGTACTAATCCTCCTCCTCCCCATATGCTAAAGTGCATAAATAGGTTTTTATGAGTTTTTTTAGGGAGAAGAGAGAGGAGGCAATTTTTAGTTCTTTAGGGAGGGATTGATTTATATGATATTTATATCCCACTTTTTCTCTCCATATGGAGACTCAAAGCGGCTCACAACTAAAACATTATTTATTTAAGATATTTTTACCCCACCTTTCCCTGCAAGCGGACTCAATAATAATAATAATAAATTTTATTTATAACCTGCCCTATCTCCCCGAGGGGACTCAGGGTGGTTTCCAACAAAGGATGGCAAACAGTCAATGCCATAAAAACAATACAAAATGAACAAATAGCCCCATGAATAAAACATCTATAACAAATTATAACAAATACAACTTTTAAGTAATCAGATAAAACATATAAATGTATTAAACCTACAAATTAACAAAACTAATTAGTTTTAAAGCAGTTAAAGAACATTGTATAATTTGTTAGTCGCCAACAAGCTAGAGTAAGGTGCTGTGTTCTAGTCAAGGTTGAAAACAGTAATAGTCTAACCCTCCTCTGGCTGCTTACAACATGTAAACATGCAATACAAAGTAAAAAAAAATAGTTAAAATCAAATACTCAATGAAACCAATCTCCCTCCCCCATATAAACCGCTTCGATCTTATTGTCCCCCTGCCCCACCAAATGTGTGATGGGAAGTTGTGGCCAATCATGAGAGAAATAAGGCTGAACACTGTTAAAGCCATCCACTGCATGACTATCAGCCTCCTCCCAGTAGCCTCAAATCAAGGAAAAGTTTCATGATATTCCCCTAGCAACAGCGAGAGCATCCCTCTGGGCAGCTAAATCAGGAAATCCCAACTGGATGGCCTCCCAGGAGCAAACCAAGAATGGGCAACTTGGAAGTCCCTGGACAGACTCAGAAGTGGAGTTGGCAGATCAGAATACAATATGGTGAAATGGCACTACTTAAAAGAATCCTCCACCTTGTGTGATTGTGAAGCAGAGCAAACAACTCAGCACCTGTATGCTTGCCCACCATGCTCTGCCTCATGCTCAGAGGAAGAACTGCTTAAAGCTACAGACAATGCAGTTGCTGTGCTGTCGCGCCTGGGGTCTATAGATCTTAGTGAAAGTAATATGGACGTGACACCTCTCCCCAGGGGATTGCTTCTTGCCCTCCTTTAGAGAACTGGAACTTCTAAGGACCAAGACACTATAGATAACTCGAAATAGTTTTTATTGTTCACAATGAATTATCTTCCTTAGGCATAAACTTGATATTCAAAAGGGATAAAGAAAACATACGTTACAGTCTTTGGAGTCTTGGGTTCAAGGAGTTTTGCAGCTGAGAAGCTTTCCAAGTTCCCTCTTTCTCAATGGCTGTAAAGGCCTGAGCTTTCACAACCCCAGCCCAATGACCTATAATTGAAGGCACAGAGTCTTCCTCTTGATGCCAAGGGACTTGTTGGAAGGCGCTTAAGATTCCGCGACGTCATCCAGTGAGCTGGATATGAAGAATGAATCTTAAGAGTACAAACTTAAGAATTGGTGAAGAGAGATGACTTAACTGAGGGCTTTTGGGACAGCCCTTTCTCACGTCCATCTACTGGGATGTTTGATGGTAGAATGAAAAGAAAGCCCTGCCTTCTTCTCCGGGAAGGGGAGGAGCCAAACAATTAAGCAACAGATGCAAACAACATTGATAGAAAGCAGTAGATAGCCAAACAGTTCAACTGTACATTCACATACAAGTGGGCCCTGACGTGCCGTCACAGTCGCTGTTGCCCATTTTTGGTCTAAAATTATTTTGCCACTTGTGTGCCCTCTATTTTATCAGTTTTATACTTACTTATTTATGCAATGCTTTTGGCATGAAATAAATAAACCATATCTGGTTAAAGACATAGTTAAAGACCTTCTTAAATAGCAAGGTCTTTACCCTCTTCCAGAAACTTAACAGCAACAGGCAGATCTTAATTCTGCTGGAAGGGAGTTCCAAAGTGCGGGTGCCATCCCTGAGAAAGAGTCTTCCCTGGTCCTTTTTACGCGCATATTCAAGGGGCCCCGTGTTGAGATAAGGATCTCCCCACAGGTTCCAACGCAAGGCCTGATATGTATAGGGTGACATGTTGTTCCAGGTAGCCGGGACCGAAGCCATAAGGAGCTTTATAGGTGAGAACCAACACCTTAAATTGGGCTCAGAAACACATAGGTAGCCAGTGGAGCTGTTCAGTAACAGAGTGGTATGATCTTGAGATCAGGAAGCATACCACTGCCGATCTTTGAACCAAGTGCAGTTTCTGAGAACTCTTCAAGGACATTGCAATAATCCAATGTAGATGTAACCATTGCGCGTGCTACTGTGGCCAGGTTCGATCTCTCCAGGAATGGGTACAGTTGGTGCACAAGCTTTGTGCAAAGGCCGACCTAATCACTGCCACCACCTGGGCTTCCAGGTTTAAAGCAGAGTCCAGAATTGCCCCCAAACTGCAAACATGAGACTTCAAGGGGAGCGTGATCCTGTCCAGCTTGGGTTGTAACCCTATTCCCAGATCCATCTTAAACGAGACCAGTAGTACTTCTGTCTTATCTGCATAAAGCTTCAACTTGTTTACCCTCCTCCAGTCCATTACTGACCTCAGGCAATGGTTCAGGTGCAGAACTGCTTCCTTGGCAATACAACTTAAAATATACAAGTATTAAAACAGTTTGGAACATCATTAAAGGCATATAAAATCACAGCAGCCCCTGACAATCTTAAAACTTTCTTTAAAAGCATATTTGTATATTTATGAAATAAGTTAGGTGTGAAGTTCTTTCAAAAAGTTACTTTAAAAAACTTCAGGTGACTTTTAGCTTACACAGTGTGTGTATGCATGCATGTATATGTGTGTGCGCACACACACACACACACACACACACACACATATATATATATATATATATATATATATATATATATATATGGTGTATAGATATGGATTAAAACTGTCTTAATGCCTAAACATATATTTTATTTACCTTCTACTGTTTCTTTTAATGCTGGTCATTGACCGAAATACAATATTCATTATTTCATGCACATAGTAGATAGCATCCCAAAAGTCTTCATACATACGAAAAATTATCTTGTGTGTTATATTTTAATATTGGGGTGTATGTATATGTATGTATAGTAATTAATATTTTGTAAACAAAGGTACGTTCAACTACAATTTCCATTTTCCCTATGGTGTCTATAGAGACACCCTGTGTGTGTATATATGTATACACATGCATATGCCCTCTATATAGACACACATATGCAGCATATGTATAAATTTTACCATATTTCGTAAATTCTAAAATGTCATCGATTCTAAGACACACAGTAATTTCAATACCACCAACAAGAAAATCCCCCCCGCTCTCTCGCTCTCTCTCTCTCTCACACACACACACACACATATATATGCGCACCCATGACTCAAGACACACCTCGTTTTTCAAGATGTTTATGTGAGAAAGTGTGTCTTAGAATCAATAAATTACAATATGTATTTGTATATTTGTGTGTATACACACACATACAAACACATTTATGTTCACACATACACAATACTAGAGATACAAGTTAAGTATCCTTTTATCTGAATTGACTGGAGCCAGATGTGCTTTGAATTTTGGATTTAAAAAATGGAATCCCTGTATTTCCACGTATACTATGACCTATCATGGAGATATGATAAACTGTATGAGTCACATACACTTTAGGCGCATATTCTCAACATTTAAAATGTTATTTTGTACATGGAGCAAAATGTGTGTACGTTCAACCATCAGAAAGATGTTTCTCAGCTCCCGATATGGACTGTTTTGGAGTATTTCAGAATTCTAGATAATAAGGGATGCTCAACCTGTAAATACAAGGTTCCCCTCCCCCCTCAAAATAATTATGGATTTACCTTTTAACAGCTAATCAACGGTATTATTTCAAAGTTAAGTAAACAACATTTATATGGAAAAATTAATGAAATAATCATGTCGGAGTTACAAATTCCATTTTTTACTATTTTGTGTAAGGTGTTCAAATCGTCAAACCTGCACAGCAATGTCAAAGCACAAAGTAGCAAAACTCACATGAAGTTTGACAATACCTCGTGTTGCAATTTGCAATTTTGTTATGTACCTTTTTTAAGGTAATCCCCCAAAAATCTAGGGTGTATATCTTTCTGGGACACTGTAGATAGGTACAATTTTTTTCTGTGTTAGCTAGCATGAATATTCCAATTTAGAGCCACATAGTCCTGCCTAGTTCACATTTAAATAAAACATAGATAAAATAAATAAAGATAAAAGTACTCTTTTTGAAAAGGGGGAGTTTATTTTAAAACGTTGCGAAGGGAATGTATGGCTTCCCATACTCAATATAATAATAATAAAACTTTATTTATATAATGCCCTATCTCCACAAAGGAACTCAGACTGTTTCCAACAAAAAATTGCAAACATTCAAGGCCAGAATACACTGACAAAGAAATAGTCAAGCACTCTGATGTCTACATAAGATCATTTCTTCCTAAAAACTTGTTATTTTAGATTCTCTCACTGATCTATTTTTATACCTTTCTTATGTCAACCTGCCCTGAAATCACTTGTATATAGATTTCTTTTCAAATCGTTCCTGAAGATCTTTTATACTTGTATCACAAAAAGTTGCCCATCCTTCTTTAATAGAGTTACTAGCCGTCCGCTGCCACATGTTGCTCTGGCCAAGTCTGATGATATGGAAAATAAGGTAATGAGAAAGTGTTGGTTTCTAATATATGTAATTTCTTTATGCTTGTGGATAAACAGTATTTCTTGTTATTTCTTTGTCAATGTTGTCTGGTTTGCCTACTCTGGAATATGCAATGTATAATTGTCCTTCTTTAGGGTCCCATTCAAATCTATGATACTAGATCTGTCGTGTGTGTGTGTTTGTGTGTGTGTGAATCATATATATCTATATGAGTGGATGGCTCTTTGTCAGGAGGGCTTTGATTATGTTTTCTTGTCCTGTGTGGGAAGTTTAGCCCAATTCTATCGTTGGTGGCGTTCAGAATGCTCTTTGATTGTAGGTGAACTATAAAACCCAGTAACTACAACTCCTAAATGTCAAGGTCTATTTTCCCCAAACTCCATCTGTGTTCATATTTGGGCATACAGAGTATTTGTGCCAATTTTGGTCCAGATCTTTCATTGTTTGAGTCCAATGCTCTCTGGATGTAGGAGAACTACAACTCTAAAACTCGAGGTCAATGCGCACCAAACACTTCTAGTGTTTTCTGTTGGTCATGAGAGTCCTGTGTTCCAAGTTTGCTTCGATTCCATCACTGGTGGAGTTCAAAATGTTCTTTGATTGCAGGTTATCTATAAATCCCAGCAACCACAACTCCCAAATGACAAAATCACTTTTTTTGAGTGATGATCATTCCTTGGGTTAATAGGTGTCTTGTGGCCAAATTTGGTGGCAATTAGTCCAGCGGTTTTTGAGTTATAATGTCACTCAAAATGAACAGAGCATAGATAGATAGATAGATAGATAGATAGATAGATAGATAGATAGATAGATAGATAGATTAATTACTAGTGGTTTATTTGTGTTCCGCTGCAATTTAAGGGGCTCCTCTGTACCAGAGATCATAGAGCAACAGATGGTAGATGTTTCAAAATCTCATTTATATTTCTCCCCTGCTCCTTTTCTAATGAATCTGAAACATGGCCACTTTCAGGCTGTGGTCGTCACCATCTCCCTTGCAGAGATGCCTGATGTTGCTGTTGCCCTTTATTAATTATTTCTGTGTTTAGCCCACCTCATCCTGAGGATTCAGGATGGGTGGCACTACTTTCTTCTATAATTTATACTTCTGATGAGACTTTGAAACCTGCCAAAAGAAGGAAAGAAATAAGGGAGAGAAATCCATTTAAAATCAGCTTCATTTTAACTTATGAAGTATCAGGGTCTTGAACTACTGAGATTAGTCCCAGTTCTAAGAGAGAGGGAAGTAGGGATTATATACTGTGTTCTGATTTTAAGAAGTAGTTATAAGACTAAGATGTCCTGTTGCCATCGGTGTCAATGCACAGCAGGGATTTCAAGTGCTCTCAGGGCAGCTGGAGGGGGTCTGTGCTTCTTGCAGCAGGTAACTTGGTTTAGTCCCCAATTAAGGATTGCCTGAGGAAAGTGGGGAGCGTATAAGGAAGCTGCTAACTGATTTATTGTCTCTTTTCTTGCAGGTAATTTTTATATTTTGATATAGGAAAGAAATCCCTAGGCTGACATTTCCTCTCTATAAAAGCCACGTGAATGTGTTATATTCTAAAGCCTTTGGAGAGAGAGAAGGGGTTTAGGAGAAATGACTATTCAGCAGCAAAAAGTAAAAAGAGGATGCGTAAACTGTCGTAACAAAGCAATAGTAACCTGTCATGTCCGAACAAGGATTCCAGCCCTTGGTTTGAAAAGCAAAGATATTTAAAAACCATGTTTTATACATAGCCCTCTATAGAATGTTTGGTTTTGAGCACCATTACAAGAAGTGGCAGGGGGGGAAAAGCCAATGGGATTTTGTCCTGCATCAATAGGAGTCTAGTGTCTAGATCCAAGGAAGTCACGCAACTCCGCTATTCCGCCTTGGTCAGACCATACCTGGAATCACACTGAGTCCAATTCTGGGCACCACAATTGAAGGGAGATGTGGACAAGCTGAAATGTGCCCAGAGGAGGGCAACTCAAATGATCAAGGGTTTGGAGAACAAGCTTTATGAGGAGCGGTTTAAAGAGCTGGGAATGTTTAACCTACAGAAGAGAAGGCTGAGAGAGGAGACATGATAGCCATATATAAATATGTGAGGAAAAGTCATAGGGAGGAGGGAGTAAGCTTGTTTTCTGCTGCCCTGGAGACCAGGACGCGGAACAATGGCTTCAAACTTCAAGAAAGCAGATTCCATCTGAACATTAGGAAGAACTTCCTGACTGTGAGAGCTGTTCAGCAGTGGAACTCTCAGCCCTGGAGTGTGGTGGAGGCTCCTTCTTTGGTTTTTAAACAGAGGCTGGATGGCCATCTGTTGGGGGTGCTTTGGATGCGATTTTCCAGCTTCTTGACAGGGGGTTGGACTGGATGGCCCACAAGGTTTCTTCCAGTTCTATGATTCTAAGTGCTGTCCATGTAATATTTATCCTTAGACGCCAAAGCAAAAATAAAACATTTTGAACATCCAGGTTTTTTTTTATATATACTTGGATATCATCAGGTTCATTATATGAATACTTTCTGTCATGCTACGCTATTGTTCTTTTTAATCTGGCCTCTTCACACTTTGTCCTACCTTGCCCTATCCTCATTGCAATTTACACAACTAGACAATTTGATTAGTAATTGCTGCCCTCACAACATGTAGTAGAGCTCTTGCTTCAGTACTATTGAATAAAATGAAAGGAACAAAGTTTACCTATGGCAGAAGCATAATAACTGTGATAAGAGATTATGTGCTGCTTACCAAAGTCCAGGTTGACAATGCACAACTGCTCCAAATTGTTACTCTTTTGTGCCTGTTACGTTGTCGTTCTTCAGCTTCCTTATTTATTCTGCCTTTTACCTTTGTCCTTTCTTCCTCTTGCAGCAAAATTACTAGTGAGTGTCATTACCTCCAAGCAAAAGCCATGCTACCTCTATAATCAGGAGAACAAGTAGTTAGCACTGAAATCTCAAACATTTCCCCAAGGCAAGAGAAATGTAGTGTTTACATGATGTAAACTACTTCACAAACAGGTGAAGTAATTTACGTCCAAAGAAGGTCCACTAATTTCAAAAGCAACTAATTTCTGCTATGTATGTTTATAATCGTTGCACAAGAGTAAAATCCACTTTCAATGCACCTTAATTCAGCAGTGGGTACAAGGTACAGTAAGATCTGTAGGTAGGCCACTAGTCGGTTGGGTAAACCACTCAGCATTTGCTAGTTGTTCAGGTTTTTGCAAAGAATGCTCGACTAGGTGGACTGTGGCCTGATCAAGCAAGGCGATGCCTGGGTGTGCACACTTCCTTTGTAAATTTAAAACGCATGAGTAAACCATGTGTATTCTAGTTCCTTAAAGAGAAATCACACCAATGCATGATCAAAGTCAGTTGCTTTAATGTGCAAGTTTAATGTCCTGCTCAAGGTGTGGGGAGAGGTGGGTAAGAAAATTATTATTGTCATTATTATTATTATTATTATTATTATTATTATCTGAATTTCAGTTTTAAGGACTGCTTCACTCACATAAGATATTTTACCTGTTGGTCATCATATATCATTTAAATATGGGTTAAATACCCTTAAATATTCTTAAGACGTTTATTTCTTGGGAGGAGAGCAATGACCAATCTCGATAAAATAGTGAAGAGTAGAGACATCACACTGACAACAAAGATCCGCATAGTTAAAGCAATGGTATTCCCCATAGTAACCTATGGATGTGATAGCTAGACCATAAGGAAGGCTGTGCGAAGGAAGATAGAAGCTTTTGAACTGTGATGCTGGAGGAAAATTCTGAGAGTTCCTTGGACCACAAGAAGATCCAACCAGCCCATACTCCAGGAAATAATGCCAACTGCTCACTGGAGGGAAGGATAGTAGAGGCAAAGATGAAGTACTTTGGCCACATCATGCGAAGACAGGAAAGCTTAGAGAAGACAATGATGCTGGGGAAAATGGAAGGAAAAAGGAAGAGGGGCCGACCAAGGGCAAGATGGATGGATGTTATCCTTGAAGTGACTGGCTTGACCTTGAAGGAGTTGAGGGTGGCCACAGCTGACAGGGAGCTCTGGCGTGGGCTGGTCCATGAGGTCACGAAGAGTCGGAAGTGACTGAACAAATAAAAAACAACCCTTAAGGCATCGGATCCTGTCTAAACTGAGACACTAAGCAGGGTCAGCCCTGGTTAGCAGTTGGATGGAAGGCCACCAACAAATACCAGATGCTTCAGGCTGTATTTCAGAGGAAAGAACTAACCAAACCATTCTGAGTATTCCTTGGCTTAAAAACACTATGACATTTATGGGGTCACCATAAATTAATGGGCAATTTGAAGGTACATATATACATTATTTATTGAGATATCTATAGATTTGCTGCAGCATAGTTAAATATTCTTTTAAACAGCTGAAAGTAAAGTCCTTGTCTAGCTAAGCTTCCTTTACATTGTAATAAGTGATTGCTGGCCACAGATTCAGTGCCTAGGTTCATTGCTTCTTTTTCCATATTGGTGATCTAGAGCTATAAAATAAAAATGTTGCACTTTCCATGTTTTAAAGTGCCCAGAATGGTATGTTTCCCAAACCCTGACTTTTTGGTCAGTATTGGGCAACATAGTTTTTGAAATGTCATTCAATCTTACAGCATTCTCATTCCCTCAAAGTAACATTTGTTCATTCTGGAATATAGGAATGAATCCAGCTGTTGCTCACTGTCACTCACTGTCACTCCACATTCCTGGAGCAACAATATTAGAAGAGGATAGCTCAGGACTTAGCTCTGCTTCACAGGAAGGGCCTAGCACCAGACCCAATATCCACAGCATACTTCAGCCTCATAGGTTTTTATATCCTGTGCAATTGTGGATATCATACACACCGCAGGGGGAAAAAATTAAATAGGTAACTCATGGTTAAAGAAGGCTATATGAGAATTCGATACATACCCATCCCATCACACCGTCTTTTCTCTTTCCGTATCAAATATAATAATGCACATTTGTCTATTACATGGCTGAAAGATTACTCCTTCCAAACTATCCAATGCCCCCCTATGTTACTATCATACCCTCCTTGGGATGGGGGTGGGTGGGGCAGATATTGCACAGCTATGTGACTCCACTTGTTTGCGCCAGCGGAGAAACCCAAAAATATCTTTTCCATCCTACAAAGGTGCGCAGATCCAAAATTTTAAATAAACAAAGGGAAATAATTAAGGGAAAGCAGAAAACATGGATGGTTTGATCACAGACGTTCTTCAAGTGCCACTGGAAGTGAGCAAGGCTGGCCATTTCAGAACAGGAGAATCAAACAGCATGAAAAGGCTGCCCCTAAAACAAGCCCCCAAAGACCTCTCTGGCACAGAGGACGACCTGCAGATAGGTGTGCCATCATAAACAAATATGTGCCTCTGATGTGCTGGAAAAATTGAAGATGAATGAATGAAGTTTTTTTACCCGTTTTACAAAAGGAACTCATCGCAGATCCTTTGTCTACGATTGCCTGTGGGTGACCTACGTAGCAGACCTTGTGTCAAGTGATAGGACCCGTAGAAACCACTAGACAAAGGGCATCAGAGGTGGGATCTAAGACTGTGTGATAAGGTCTTGTCGTGATTTGGTAGGAGCAGTCTAAATTAACCCTCTAACTTCCCACTGTTCAGGTGCTTTTAAAATATCTTGTTCCTCCCACTTTGTCTTCATCTTACTTCAGTACTGAGTTCGAGGTACAAAATTAGTTTGCACCGAGTTAACCCAATCTTGCTTTTCCCAGTAGGCTCAGTCAAAGCAATTAGTTATAGCTGAATACCCTGCTTAGCTAGTTCTTCATTAAGAATTCTTGCCATTTTGACTCCATTCTAATGTTGCTGGGCTGCGCATCCTGGTTTTTCATCCATGTTGGGAATATTTGTCTTCATGTAATCTGAGTATGTAGATTATTGATGCTTTCTTACATAGCAAACTCCTAAATTATAGACAGAGTGGGCTTATCTTCCCAGGTATATACTCAAGAGAAGTTTTATAGAGAAGAATTGTTTAGAAAAGGAATTTCCTCGCTTGAGATGGTAATTTTTAACTGATATTTTAAAATACCTATGATATTGAATTCTGTTTTAATGTTTGTATATTTTTAGATTTTAAATGGTATTAAAATGCTGTTAATGTAAGCCACTTTGTGTCTCCTTGTAGAGAAAGAAAAGTAGGGTATAAATAAACATTATTATTATTATTATTATCATTATTATTATTAATAATAATAATAATAATAATAAATGTTTATTTATACCATGCATTTTCTCTCCACAAGGAGACTCAAAGTGGCTTAAATAATAATAATAATAATAATTATTATTATTATTATTATTATTCTGACACAAATGAGATATGTATGCTGGATGTCGTATCACAAAATCACAAGTCAAAAATTGTTATGGTACCGAATTGGTGCTTCCTATGAGGCCTCCCTGAGTCCCCCCTCAGGGGTGAAAAGGGTGGGGTACAAGTGTATGAAATACAAGTGTATGAAATAATCATAATAACTTCCCAAGCACTTAAGACTGTGTGATGTATTTTTGAATGATGTGCGCAGATCCAAATAAGGTAGCATTTTGCAGTTGACAGATTATTATTATTATTATTATTATTATTATTATTATTATTTGAAAAACAACAAGATGAGTCCACAGCAGACAAGATCACTCTGCTGGCTATTGTATTGGATCACACATCGGACACTTCCCAAGTATCTAGGACTGTGTGATTATCGGTGAATAATGTGTGCAAATCCCTTTTGCAGCTGGCAGATGGTAATTTTGTCCACACCTATTGTGTTTAGTGCAGGCAAAGGTCTTTAGGCACTGCACCCAGTGTGCCAATCACCACTGGGACCACCTTGACTGGCTTGTGCCATAGTCTTTGCAATCGATCTTTAAATCCTCATATCGTGTCAGCTTTTCCAGCTGTTTCTCTTCAGTCCTGCTTTTGCCTGGGATTGCAACATCAACTATCCATACTTTGTTTTTTAACACGATTGTGAGGTCAGGAGTATTGTGCTCCAAAGCTCTATCAGTCTGAATTCAGAAGTCCAAGAGTAGCTTGACGTATTCATTTTCTGTAACTTTTTCCTGCTTGTGATCCCACCAGTTCTTTGTTGCAGGCAGATGGTATTTGTGGCACAAGTTCCAATGAATCATCTGAACAACTGTGTTATGCCTCTGCTTGTAGTCTGTCTGTGCGATCTTCTTGCAGCAGCTGAGGATGTGATCTATTGTTTTATCTGCTTCCTTGCAGAGTTTACACTTGGGATCTGTCGTCGACTTTTCAATTCTGGCTTTGATGGCATTGGTTCTAATGGCTTGTTCCTGGTGTTATACCTCTGATTGTAGTCTATTATTATTATTATTATTCTACAGTCTTTTTCTGAAGATCAGCTTTAAAGAGCAAGGCATTTAAAAAAAAACCAAAATGAAAATAAGATATTCCCAAATTTTGAGTTGTCCAGACTCCTGAAATGGATCACATGACAAGATTCTTCAATGAGAGAAAAATAAAAATAGAACATTCCATTATAGTAAAAAAAAAATTTCCAGCAGAAAAAAAGATTTTCCTCATGTTCTTGACTATACTTTTTATTTGTAAAATAGGGAACCATTAGCAAAGGATTCTTTATTCCCCCAATTTGTTTTTCTGGTCTTCAAAAATGGAGAACTTCAAAAGGCCAGTTTATATGCTGGCTACAGTCCAATATAGAGTTAAGCTTGCGTAATCCTATCAAAATGAATGAAGTCAAGCTTGTCTTGAATTGTGGCCATTTGGTCCTGTTGGGAGGCTTTTTTGGTGGGAAAGCTTTCTTCTGTTGTAAGAGCAAATTCTGTAAGCAATATAATGCAGATTAAGCATCTGTTATCTGGAATTTTGAAATCCAAAATACTCAAGATTCAAAACTGATTTTATGGTGACTGAAATAGTGATACTTTTGTTTCTGTTGGTTCAATGAATATAATCTTTGTCCCATGGTCAAAATTATTAAAAGTACAGTATACAATTATCTATGTAGGCTATGTGTAGACAATGAATATGGAAAAAAATACATGAATGTGGTGTTTAGATTTGGATTCCAACTCAGATATACCTCATTATGTACATATATTCAAATACAGGTATTTCAAAATCTGAAAGACTTGTTGTCCAGTGCATTTCGGATAAAGGAGACTCAATCTGCATATGGTTTTGGATCCCACAGATTTCAGTTGGAGAACTTTTGCTGCTTGTTAGGCACATCTTCCTCCTGATTTAGAACTGCTAGAAACAGGTGAAGCCATGCATGAAGAAAATGACTAAAAATTGTATTTTTAGTAAACATTAGAATCATAGAACAGTTGGAAGAGACCACATGGGCCATCTAGTCCAACCCCCTTCCATGCAGGAAAAGCACAATCAAAGTTCCCCTGACAGATGGCCATCCAGCCTCTGTTTAAAAACCTCTGAGGAAGGAGCTTCCACTACACTCAGAGGCAGAGAGTTCCACTGTTGAACAGCTCTTACAGTCAGGAAGTTCTTCCTAATGTTCAGGTGGAATCTCCTTTCCTGTAATTTTAACCCATTTCTCCCAGTCCCAGTTTCAAGGGCAGCAGAAAATAAGCCTTCTCCCTCTTCTTTATGATACCCTTTCGCATATTTATACATTGCTATCATGTCTCCTTTCAACCTTCTCTTCTTCAGGCTAAACAGACCCAGCTCTTTAAGATGCTCCTCATAGGGATTCATGGTCTCCAGACCTTTGATCATTTTATCACCCTTCTCTGGACACCTTGCAGCTTGTCAATATCTCTCTTAAACTGTGTTGCCCAGAATTGGAGTTTTCCAGGTGAGGTACGACCAAAGCAGAACAGAGAGGCACCAAGACGTCTCAATCTCAATGTTATATTCCTTTTGATGCAGCACAAAACCCTATTGGCATTTTAAGCTGCTGCATCACACTGTTGGCTCATGTTCAACTTGTTGTCCACGAAGACTCCAAGATCTTTCTCACGTGGACTGTTGTCAATCCAGGCACCACCCATCTTCTCTCATTCAAGAGTTTTGGAGCCACTTAACTGGGAATATCTTCTCTCTGTTTTAGCTTCAATATTTCCATGGCACGCCTGCTTTACATTTTGATTATTATTTGGTTTAGATTTCTATTGTGTTTATTGGACAAGGTCTATATTTTAAATGTTTTTACTTGTGGTTTTTCAGCCAGAAGTTCTAGCTTTTATGTGTTACCTAAAGTTTTGTAAATTTGGGGCAAAGAACCAAGCTCTTTCAACATTTCCCATGAGCTCAATAATTGCTAAATAATCTTTACAGGGACCTGAATTCATAGGTGGGAGGGCCTATTTTGCATGCACAAGTTCACCATCAAATTAGTTCTCAAGAGGCAGGACAACAGATGGCCTCCATTTGAGCCTCTGGAGTGCCATAACTATTTAGGCAGCATTGGGCTACATTGGGTAATGGTTATGCTTTGTATTAGTAACAGTTTCATTACGCATAATATTTCATATATTTCATTTTCTTAGGGGGTTGAATTCCTAATTTTAATTTATGTACAAATTCTATTCTTAAAATTCTGATGCCTTTCCCACAAAATTAATATATGTTTCATGACATATCTTTATGGATACTTTCGGGTTAAAAAGGAGTTTCTGCATGAATTTTCCTCATTTTGTGACAACTGGTGGCGGCAATACAAAATGATGCTAACAGAATGGTAGTACTGCTACCATGAAAGTGTTTACGTTTTCAGGCTCATCACTACATTTCAAAGTATAAGCAATCTAAAAGGAAAGACGACTTAAGCTATTGGAGGGCAGAAACATACTCGTGTTCTGAAAATTGACAGACTTGTCATGGCATAGGATTTTGTGGAATATATATAGAGCCCACATCTGGAGCCTACAATAAATCTGTTAGGCCAAAATCCAATTGCTATTCCTGAGTAGCTCCATTAAATCAGCATTTCTCAACCTGGGGSTTGGGARCTCTGGGGGGTCGTGAGGGGGGTTTCAGAGGGGTCYCCAAAGACCATCAGAAAACATATTTCTGATGGTTTTAGCAACCCCTTTGGCAGAGAAAGCTGACGATCTCTCCACCTATCCTTCTCTTCCTTTTTGGAAACAGATGGCAAATCCCCCCCCCCCCAAAGCCCTCCTCCTGTTGTGATTGGCCAGCCGCTCAGCTGGCCTCTCACCCAAGGGGAAGGCTGTTTTTGAGGCTAAGGGGAGGGGGGAACAGGTGTGCTCAGCACATGGTAGTGTGGTGTGCATATGCAGGCGAGGGAGAGCATGCGAGGCTGGAGGGAGGCTCATGCCAGCAAATTTCTTCGAGTCAGGTGGAAAAGAGCCCATGTAATGGGGGGACTAGGATTGGCCCAGCAGCATCAGGAGGAGCAGAAGCAGTTTAAAGAATTTGTAATGCTATTTAATAGGAATAAATGTCACTTTCCTTTTGTTTTTTTATTAATGCCCCATTAGAAAATGCATAAGTATGTGGGTCAACTCCCAAAATCATGAGTCAATACTCTTGAATTCCCACCAGTATTCACAGTTGGTGTTGTTGGGTCTGTGTGCCAAGTTTGGTCCAGATCCGTCGTCAGCTGGGTTCAGTGCTCTTTGGATGTGGGTGAACTACAACTCCCATATGCCAAGGGGAATCACCCCCAAACCCCTCCTGTATTCACAGTTGGCCACATTGGGTCTGTGTGCCATCATTGGTGGGGGTCACAGGGTTTTCGGGATGCAGGGAGAACTACAATTGCCATCCTGCTGGAGGAGTGCCCCCCCCCAAAAAAACCCCACGAATATTCAAAGTTGGTCATATTGGGTATGACCAACTTTGCTAAATTTGGTCAAGAACCATCAGTTGGGTACACATTGCTTTGTCGATGTTGGTGAACTATAACTCCTAAACTCAAGGACACTGCCCACCAAACCCTTCCAGTATTTTCTGTTGGTCATGGGAGAACTGTGTGCCAAGTTTGGTTCAATTCCATAGTTGGTGGGGTTCAGAATGCTCTTTGATTGTAGGTGAATTATAAATTCCAGCAGCTACAACTCCCAAATGACAAAATCATACATTGGGTTGTTAGGTGTCTTGCAACCAATTCGTCCAGTGGTTTTTGAGTTCTGTCAATCCCACACACAAAAATTACATTTTTATTTATATAGATTTGTATGCTTTGTTTTGTATGCAAGAAAATACTGCACTCATCTGTCTGTTTAGATAAATGTCAATGTACATACATATGTTTGTTTGTTTGTTTTAGTTGGTTAATTTGTACCACAAATGCTAGACGAGCCCCCAGTTAAACTCTTGTGCCGGCAGGACTGAAGACAGACAGGTCAGAGGATCGAATCCAGGGAGAGTGTGGATGAGCTCCCTCTGTCAGCTCCAGCTCCCCATGTGGGGACATGAGAGAAGCTTCCCACAAGGATGGTAAAACATCAAAACATTCGGGCGTCCCCTAGGCAACGTCCTTGCAGACGGCCAATTATCTCACATCAGAAGCAACTTGCAGTTTCTCAAGTCGCTCCTGACACGGAAAAAAAACCTACAAATGCTCATATATGGCTTGATGGATCTGGAGCAAACTTGACACACATTGCCTTCATTATCCAACTTATAATAATTGAGGGGTTTGAACAAAAAAAAACTCCACCCCTTTTGGGCCCAGAGTGGTGAGGAATGAAGTGGATTGCCTGTGGATAGATGAAGTGCCTCTCTATCATATGTGCCACGATGCCAGGGCTCTGCCTTATTCAGGTAGAGATGAACCAAACAAACTCCCATTTTGTGTTAAACAATTTAATTAAAACAGCACGTACTTTCTGGCTGTTTAAATAGTCCAAAACATAAACATAAAAATAGCACTCAGCCACAGAATATAAAACAAAACACTTTTGCAGGTTCAAGATAACACCATAGTCAACGGTCCAGTCCAATGGTCAAACACCGAGAGTTCAATGAACAAAGTCCAGGGATCAAGAGTCTATTCCATAGTCAAAAGCCAGTCCAGAGATTCAAGGTTCCAGGGTTCCAAGAGTACAGGAAACAGATCAGTATACCGAAAATCTACAAACCTGTGGGGAAACCAGCAGCATCTACCACCAAAATAAGACAAATACTTTTCTGCCAAAGATCAGTCCCAAGGCTAGCTCCTTATATCCAGAAACACCCAGCTGAAAACCTATTTCTTGCATACCTCCACCTTTAATTGCTTTCACCCATAAACTCTTACTTACAGATTACTCAACCCTGTTTAGAATTAAGACTTACATTAACCCCTGCTAGTCCTACCACCACCAACCACGATCAATTAAAGAACATAATACATGACAATATGACTGGGAAAGATATGGATCGACACAGATTGGCTTTTGCTATCTGACATCTGTATGAGGGAACGGAAAGGAGGAAGGGAAGGAGGGAAAGAGGGAGGGAGAGAAAGGAAAATGGAAAAGATATAAGGAGAGGGAAGGAAAGAAAATGAAAGACAAAAGAAGAGAATGAAAATAAAGAAATGCAGGAAAATCAAGGGAAGAAAGGAAGAAAAGAGAGAGGAACAAGCTGTATGAGGGAAAGGGAGGAAGAAATGGAAAACCAGGGTAAGCCCGGCATATATACTAGTTGAAATATTAAGCAATTGCTAACGCCCGACAACTGTGCAAAGCACAGAAACTTCATGGTAATCATCAGTATTCCCTTGGTTTCTGAAACTGGGCATATTTTCAAACATTTATCCGACATTATTAAATGCCCTTTGACATATTACTTGTAGTAAACTCCTGATTTGCCACCTTTTGACAGGGAGCCACAGGCAATCCTAGCTCTCTCTTGAAAGTTCTGCTAGAGAAGCTAATTCTTGACATATGCCGCGGACCTGTAGCAAATTACAATCCTTTTGGAATGAACTCACAGATAAAATTAATCTACAGTGCCAAATGTCAATTTAAGCTCAGAACACTTGCGATGGCCTACATAACAATATACTGGATAATGAGATAATGTTTCACTGGTGACAAAAAGCTTTGTGTTGCAAAACGGAAAGAATTCACCACATCCAAATAGTAGAGAGAGGAACCTGGAAACATAATGTACAGAGAAGGAAGAATTGTTAAAAAATCAATAATATTTGAAACAATAACAAGCTTTTATTTATTGTTCACATACTAGATAGAAAAAAAACCATGGTGGCACAATGGGTTAAACCCTTGTGCTGGCAGGACTGCTGACTGAAAGGTAGGGGGTTCAAATCCAGGGAGTGGGGTGAGCTCCCATCTGTCAGCTCCAGCTTCTCATGCAGGAACACGAGAGAAGTCTCCCACAGGATGGTAAAACATCCAGGCATCCCCTGGCCAACGTCCTTGCAGACAGCCAATTCTCTCATACCAGAAGCAACTTGCAGTTTTTCAAGTCGCTCCTGACAAGAAAAAAAATTCTAGAGAAATAATCATCCAGGATGAAACTTACAATTAAGACAGTGTCATTGCAATGAGAAAAGGAAAAATAAAAAATGTATCAGAAGTAACCGGGCTGAGAAACATTTTTTTTCTAAGGATGGCAGTTTCCATGGTTTCATTTCTGCAGTTTCAGTTCCCCACAGTAAACTATTGTTAAAAAAATAAGATGAAAAATTTGATAAGTAAACAATAAGTTTTAAATTGCACAACACATTCACATTATGTTTCTTTTATAATTCATCTTTTGTATTACTAGTTATTGTTAATCTGTTACTGTGTCTAATCATAGCAATCTATTCTCAAGAAATATATATTCAGTTGTATTAATAGAGCTTGGGACTATCAAGTGAGGGTCTTGGAACAGATATCCTGTAATCAAACAGGGGATTACCTGAGTCGCCTTCGGGCTGAAATGGGCGGGATAGAAATACTGTAAATAAATAAATAAATAATTACTGTAACAATAAAAGAAATAATAATGTTTAAAGACAGTGCTTACAGTAGAAATTAATGAAGACCAGAACTATATACAGAATGGCATGGGGCTGCGGTGGTGCAATGGATTAAACCCTTGTGCTGCTGAACTGCTGACCTGAAGGTTGGCTGAACTGCTGATCTGAAGGTCAGCAGTTCAAATCTGTGTGATGGGGTGAGCTCCCATCTGTAAGTTCCAGCTACTGCCAACCTAGCAGTTTGAAACATGCAAATGTGAGTAGATAAATGGCGGGAAAAGGCAGAGACACTCCAATCAATTTTGCTGGCCACACAATTAGGAGATGCCAACGCAGGCTCCTCCGCTTAAAAATGAAGAAAAAAGTACCTCCCCGGAGCCAGAGATGAGTAACACCTCCAGAAGCCAGAAAAGAAAGGAGAAGCCTCTACCTTTGTTTGTTTGTCTCATTGTATATGACTGTAAAGGCATTGAATGTTTGCCTATGTATGTAATGCTGTAATCAGCTCTGAGTCTCCTAGGGGAGAAGGATGGAGTATAAATAAAGATGATGATGATGATGATGATGATGATGATGATGATGATGATGATGATACAGAAAGTATCCTTGAAGTGACTAGCTTGACGTTGAAGGAGCTGGAGGTGGTGACGGCTGACGGGGAGCTCTGGCGTGGGCTGGTCCATGAAGTCACAAAGAGTCGGAAGCGACTGAACAAATCATCACCAACAACAACAAAAGTGCTATTTTGTACACAAAACAACCATGTGTGAATTTTGTGCAGAATAAATCTTGAACTGTAAAGACTTTTATCAGTCAGGATCCTTCCTGTCAGGGTTCATCAAAACTCAAGAAACATATTTTTTTTAAATATTTTGGAAAAATTCTTTCCATCCCTACTATATGAAGAATTTACCAACAGCATCTTCCTATTTGTGGTGCTCCATAATGCAGAACTTAGATTAGCTGTTGGAGAAATGTCTGCTATTGAGATTTGTTGAAATATTTTCAAATAAGTCTCTAAACCTTGGGTCCAGTAATAACCACTCTTCATATTTGTCCTTTGCTCTTCCCTCACAGCTGTTTGCATGTCTTCTGATCTGTGCGTTTCACCTTTCAGAATGTCTATTGTTTCATTTTGGATTTTCATAATAGGCTTTTTAAAAAGACTTTCAGAAATGACTTATACTTTCTGTGCGGTACTACCAAGAGTTAGCTAAAGTGTCATTGTCTATAGGAGATGCTCCACAACCATCAACTTCCACTACTGAAGCTATTTAGTACAGTGGTTCTCAACCTGGGGTCCCCAGATGTTTTTGGTCTTCAACTCCCAGAAATCCTAACAGCTGGTAAACTGGCTGAGATTTCTGGGAGTTGTAGGCCAAAAACATCTGGGGACCCCAGGTTGAGAACCACTGATCTAGTAGCTTCAAGAGTTTTTCCATTCAAACTGCTCTTTTCTATTGCTTCCTGAAGAAGATAGATGCTTTGCAGTCTGATAGCTCCAACTTGACCATCGAATGACCTACTAGGGGATTATACTCTGAGTTGAGCCTCCTGAGAGAATTGCACTTATTCTTCCTGACACTCTCAAACCCAGTCATTGCATTAAGATGCATATCCAAAAGAAGGATGATTCTTGGCATTGTGAAATAAACCACTTATGTGCTTAATTCTTCTCCTTCTCGACTAATTAAGGCTGAAGGGAGGTTTGGTCGCATGAGTGAGAAGAGCAGCCTATACCTTCTCATAAGAAACTGTCCTATTTTAAGATAACTGTCATAAACCCTTCATTGTGAAACCTGGAGTATTTTGGTAATTTCCAACCAGTCTCAACTTGTATTGTTGAAGGCTTTCATGGCCGGAATCACTGAGTTGTTGTAGATTTTTCGGGCTGTGTGCCATGTTCTAGAAAAGCATTCTCTCCTGACATTTCGCCTACATCTATGGCAGGCATCCTCAGAGGTTGTGAGGACTTCACAACTTCTGAGGATGCCTGCCATAGATGCAGATGAAATGTCAGGAGAGAATGCTTCTAGAACATGGCCATATAGCCCGAAAAACCTACAACAACCCAGTCTCAGCTTGATTTCAAAGGGGCCTCAATTCCAGAGAATCCTGAATTAAAAAGATAAATCTGCTTTCACACCTGACTTCATAACGGAAACATCTTTGGTCATTTCAGTGAACAATAGATGCTTTGAATGAGACTGGGAGGTTACATTCTTATTAGTTCTGATGGTCCTCTCATTGGGTTTCATTGCCATTAACTATATCTTGCTAAACTCTTTGTCAGCTTTGGCCCTAGGGCCGCTATTATGACATCGTTCCAGTTCTCCAATTAGGAACTGAACCGTGGTCTCCAGAGCAGTAGTCCAATGTCCAAACCACTGCACCATGCTGGTTCCCTGTCTCTATTGCATCAGTGTTATTATCATTATTGGTTGTACGTTTTAGATCGTATTTTTTCTGAGGTGAATCTACTGCATTTTCACATAATTAGAAGAGACCATGTGGTTCATAATGCCCTACCTATCTACAGATGTCACATGCAACTTTTAGAACGATTCCATCAGTGTTGCCTCCGAAAAATCCTTCAAATCTCTTGGGAAGACAGGCAGACAAATGTAAGTGTACTGGAAGAAACAAAGACCACCAGCATTGAAGCGATGGTCCTCTGCCATCAACTCCGCTGGACTGGCCACATTGTCCGGATGCCTGACCACTGTCTCCCAAAGCAGTTCATCTACTCTGAACTCAAGAACGGAAACGGGAATGTTGTTGGGCAGGAAAAGAGATTTAAAGATGGGCTCAAAGCCAACCTTAAAAACTCTGGCATAGACACTGAGAAGCCCTGGCCCTGGAGCACTCCAGCTGGAGATCAGCTGTGACCAGCAGTGCTGTAGAATTTGAAGAGGCACAAATGGAGGGTGAAATAGAGAAACGTGCCAAGAGGAAGGTGCATCAAGCCAACCCCGACTGGGACCGCCTTCCACCTGGAAATCAATGCCCTCACTGTGGGAGAAGATGCAGATCAAGCCTACGTACCCACCACCAGGACACTGATCTTGGAAGACAATCCTACTTGGACAATGAGGGATCACCTAGGTAAGTAATGCCCTACCTTTAATATACAACCACAGTGGTTCTCAACCTGTGGGTCCCCAGATGTTTTGGCCTTCAACCCCCAGAAATCCTAACAGCTGGTACACTGGCTGGGATTTCTGGGAGTTGTAGGCCAAAACACCTGGGGAGCCACAGGTTGAGAACCACTGATAAAGCATCTGACCTCTGCTCAGACACCTCCAAAAGTGGAGAGGCCACCACTCTTTCGTTTGGAAGAGGAAGACTGCTATGAGATCATGCTGTCACATCTCTCTCATACTGTACCTGGATTAGTGTGCTGGATTGATGTCAACTGTGCTTTCAATTGTGTCTCTATATTGTTTTATTGATATGTCTGTGCCTGCCTTGGGACTGCAAGATGAAAAAGAGACTATAAATTCAAACAATTCATCTGTGAGCAAATAAAATAAATTATTGTGTGCTGCTCTGATGGTGCACAGGCATTAAAAGGTGCATGTATAATAAACACAAAATGCATTTGTACTATTCTTGAGCTATGACTCAGTTATTCCCAAAACAATTTGGTTAGCAGGCCAACTGTAACTTCCTGCCAAGTGATAAGGAACGTTTTAAGAAGCCTTTGTACTGGATCAGAAATCTTCATAAGCAGGAATAATAAAAATATTATATATTACACTCCTTTAGCGTAATGAGAGCCTTGGGAAAAAAAATAATTTTGGGGCTACAGCTGCCAGTATCCCCTAGCCAGATATCCAGGTTGGCTGAGGGATTCTGCCACTTGCAGACTAAAAGTAAAAATCCTCGAGCTCAGAACTAGGCCAACTTGGGAAAAAAGATGTCCATATTGTCATGTTGCATATAAAACAAGGATCACAACATGTACAAGTACGTTTTAATCTATGCATTTAAACTTAGTTAGTATAAAGGATTTTAATGTGTTTAAATCTTATGTCTGACTTTTAGCATATGTACTTGAATACTATAAAATCTATACATTTTAGCTGTGTTATGCTGTCTCAATTTTTGAGGACAGGCAAGATTTTTTTTATCGTGTCAGGAGCAAACCAAACAGTAGTATTGCATTTTTTTTAAACAAACAAACTAACAAAAACAAAGTTTGCAAGCTTGGTAGTTGATTAAATGTCCTTTGACCAGTAGCTGGCCACTTGGAGTGCCTCTGGTGTTACTATAAGAAGGTTCTCTATTGTACATGTAGCAGGGCTCAGGTTGCATTGCAGCAGATGGTCTGTAGTTTGCTCTTCTCCACACTCGCATGTCGTGGATTCCACTTTGTAGCCCCATTTCTTGAGGTTGGCTCTGCATCTCGTGGTGCCAGAGCACAGTCTGTTCAGCGCCTTCCAAGTCGCTCAGTCTTCCGTGTGCCGAGGGGGGAGTCTCTCATTTGGTATCAGCCATTGATTGAGGCTCTGGGTTTGAGCCTGCCACTTTTGGACTCTCGCTTGCTGAGGTGTTCCAGCGAGTGTCTCTGTAGATCTTAGAAAACTATTTCTTGATTTAAGTTGTTGACATGCTGGCTGATACCCAAACAGGGGATGAGCTGGAGATGTCACTGCCTTGGTCCTTTCACTATTGGCTGCTACTTCCCAGCGGATGTCAGGTGGTGCAATGTCAGGTGGTGCAAATTACTTGCCTGCTAAACAGGCAACAACATTATTACTGTTGTTGTTTTTGTTGTTGTTGTTACAAGGAACAACTCCTTACTTCATGTTACAAATGTATATGCTATGGACTGATAGGGTGTGCATGTTAACTATTATGATGAAGTAGCAAGGACACTACAGAAAATAAAGTTTTATTATAGGAACTCAATTAGAAGCAGGAAAGCTCTCTAAGAATTCTAAGCTAGGTGAAGCCAGGACAGGATAGAGCAAGGCTAAGCTGTTTTCACTTTTATGGGGGTGGGATAATGAAGAGCAGGCAGAGAGAAGAGGCAGAAAGATCTCTAAGAATATCAGCCCACATCAGAGGTTAGGATCTGTGGATAAGGTTAAGGATAGTAAAGGTAACAGTTTTTTTTTTTTTGGCCTGTAACTTCAGGACACACAGATTTTTTTCATTTTCCCTATTAATGGAAAAGTGCACTGATTTTCTACAAAAGTTGTACAGCTTGCCCAGAAAACTGCACATTGAAAAAACCTGCAGTTTTTGGCACAAAAAGGAAATTGCATAATATTCAAATTAGCATACAGCCTCACTCAGCCTGCATTTCTTTTCCTCTCACATAAATATGGTTTGTGCAACATTTAAATCATCAGAAGCAGGTGGGTTAAAAACTATGAGTATAGATTTTCACACCAAAGTTGTGAATTTTATCAAATCTTGCACAATTAAAAAACCGCAGAGTTTCTGTTGTGCTAGCAAGAAGAACAACAGCAGCAGCAGCAACAAAAACAACAAATTGTGGGAACTTTTGACATGGCAATTTTCTTCCTGGACAAATTTCTAGACAGATCAGGAACCTCAATGTGACCTCATTTGGAATACTGGTGAAAATCTACTCCATTCCTAGATATATTTTTTTCGTGTCACAAGCAACTTGAGAAACTGCTAGTCACTTTTGGTGTGAGAGAATTGGCCGTCTTCAAGGACGTTGCCCAGGGGATGCCCTGATGTTATGATGTTTTACCATCCTGTGGGAGGCTTCTCTCATGTCCCCACATGAGAAGCTAGAGCTCGACAGATGGGAGCTTACCCTGCTCCCCGGATTCAAACCGCCAACCTGTCAGTCGATCAGTCCTACCAACACAAGGGTTTAACCCATTGCGCAATTCCTAGATAAGACCTGAGGAGACTTAGGTCACTGAAGTACTATTGATCCCTATCACTGTTGTTCTTTCAATGCACACTGTTGCATTGAAAATATAGACAATATTTTGTACATGCATATACACATAAATATTTAAGCAGTCATACATATGCAGCTGGAAATCTGGATTGAATCAGTCATTCCATCTAATCATAAACAAGTGGATATTATGTCAATCAGAAGCAGTAAGACCCAGCTCTCACAACACCACCTTACCCCCAACAGCCCTGCTGAGGCCTTGCACATTTAGGGCTGTGGCTTCTTTGATTGAATCTGTGCCATTACGCCCAGACGTTATAAAAATAAAACTAAGATGTGCTTCTCTCTATGTCTGAGCGAACTGCGGGTGTCTTTCTTTAGAAGCTTGAGATATTCAGCAACTGAGGCTATTAAAGGTTTTGAACATCAAAAAAGGAATATTTATTCTTCAAAGTCCTTGTAGACTTGGCACAGCTTATCAAGGTTACAAACAGAACAGTCAATAGGTGAAACCACAGAGATATTCTTTCTTTCCCTTCTCCTCCAGTCACTGAGTTAACTTTTCCCCAGAAGGCAGAAAAGATCCTGGAATCTTTTCACCCTAACCCTAAACTGTTACTTTTTAGAAAGACCAGGTCTTTCCCTATCTATGCTCATGGTTAGTTCTGGTGATAAAGCAATGAAGTCTCTCTTTCTATATCTATATAACTCAGTTTCTCAATAGTCTTCTCTATCTATAATATCTCAATCTCAATCTTCAATATCTATCTATAATATCTCAATCTTCAATTTCTCAATCAGCTATAACTCAATCACTCAATCAAGCTTAGCTATCTATAATATCTTAATAGTCTTAATAGTACTTACAATGATTTCCCCAGAGCTACCCTGACTAACCACCAGCACATCTGAAGTTCCTTCTCTAAACTAAAAAGGCAAGGGAGATTCCAAAATGGAGATCTCTTCCCTGGGAAAAAGGGCGGTCTCTAAACCCAAAAAGATACCTTCTAAGCCAATAGCTGCAAAAGGCCTGCAGACTGGCTTTCCAGCTTCTGAAACTGTTAACTTTCAGGGCTCTGCAGAGCTGCAGCATCCCTGGGAAAAATGCAAGGGGAAGCAACTGTAAGGTAAAGCAAACCAGGCTCCCGGGAGACGAAACCGAGTCCATCCATCTGAACAGGTTGCCATCCAATAACCCGGTCAGGAGTATATGAGCAATTTTACTCTTAAGGTAAAAGATGCAGACTGCAGCCAGGAAATCAGAGGATGTTTGCTTCTTGGGAGGAGAGCAATGGCCAGTCTTGATGGAATAGTGAGGAGTGGAGACATCACACTGGCAGTGAAGATCTGCATGGTTAAAGCGATTGTATTCCTTTGGTAACCTTTGGATGTGAGAGCTGGACCGTAGGGAGGGCTGAGCAAAGGAAGATAGATGCTTTTGAACTGTGGTGTTGGAGGAAAGTTCTGAAAGTACTTTGGACCACAAGAAGATCCAACCAGTCCATACTTCAGGAAATAGGGCCCAACTGCTCATTGGAGGGAAGGATAGTGGAGGCAAAGATGAAGTATTTTGGTCACATAATGAGAAGCCAGGAAAGCTTAGAGAAGACAGTGATGCTGGGGAAAATGGAAGGAAAAAGGAAGAGGGGCCGACCAAGGGCAAGATGGATGAATGAGATCCTTGAAGTGACTGGATTGACCTTGAAGGAGCAGTGGGTGGTGACTGTCGACAGGGAGCTCTGGCGTGGGCTGGTCCATGAGGTCACGAAGAGTCGGAAGTGACTGACTGAATAAACAACTCCTCTTAAGGTGCCAACCAAATAGGCATCACAGAATGTCCCTCCTAGGGTCGGATGGGTCACTCAGTGGCAGGGCCGTAGCCAGAAAAAAATTTCGGGAGGGGTTGAAATTTT
>NW_026847438.1:250864663-250874936 GCF_025583915.1 Anolis sagrei ordinatus | reverse complement strand
CTCACTGGGAAGCCTTATACAATAATTATCGTACCTAAAATGCCTGTCATTATCCACTGCCCTTTTACAACTGTAATTATAATTACACCTCACTGCCACTCATCTTTTTTTTAAAAAAAGTTAATGCCCCGCATATACACATGTACTTCAGCCCATTTACGCCCACACATCGTGCACACTTCTTTGTTTTCAATCTCAGCTGCCAAGTTAATATTTTTTTAAAAAATACCATCTATACAACTCCCTAGTTTTGTATCAGCAAAAGGAAAAATCCATTCATTGTTGTACTATAGAAATAGCTTTACTTTGGTGTCAATTTCTCCCATTTGTCCTTTGTTTTCCTGCAACAAATCTTTGTCCAGTTCCCATTCCTGCTTACTTTCTCCTTGAGGATGTCCTGGTTTAGCTGTTTATTGCCTTCCTTCTAAAATATGACTGAACATGTCTCTTGCTTTCTCCCCTCTTTACTTCTCACTCACTACATTTAACATGATGTGCCTGTGCCCCAGAGGGGATCTGTGTGGGGCTGAACCCTAAAGAATTAACCTCAGCAGACTGAAAGCCAAAAACAAGGTCACAACAACATCTGTTATAGAACTCCAATATGCTGATGATAACATAGTATGTGCACATTCAGAGTGGAAATCATCTGTCGGACAGATGGCAAGCTATTTAACCTCAGCAGACTAAAAGCCAAAACCAAGGTTACAACAACATCTGTTATAGAACTCCAGTATGCTGATGACAACATCGTCTGTGCGCATTCAGAAGAAGACCTACACGCCACTCTAAACACCTTTGCAGAAGCATACGAGAAGTTTGGCCTCTCATTGAACATCAAGAAAACCAAAGTGCTCTTCTACCAGTCACCAATCATTCCCTCTGCAATGCCATAAATTCAGCTTAATGGTGTAACATTAGAAAATGTTAACCATTTTCTCTACCTTGATAGCCACCTCTCCACCAAAGTCAACACTGACACTGAAATAAAACATCGCCTGAGCTCTGCAAGTGCAGCATTTTTCTGGATGAAGCAGAGAATGTTTGAGGACTGGGACATCCGTAGCGATACTAAGGTGCTTGTTTATAAAGCTATTGTCCTCCCAACTCTCTTATATGCCTGCGAAACATGGACTGTCTACAGACATCACATGCAACTCCTTGAACGATTCCATCTGCATTGCCTGCAGAAAATCCTTCAAATCTCTTGGGAAGACAGGCAGACAAATTTCAGCGTGCTGGAAGAAGCAAAGATCACCAGTACGGAAGCGATGTTTCTACATCACCAACTTCACTGGACTTGCCATGCTGTCCGAATGCTGGATCACTGTCTCCCAAAGCAGTTACTCTACTCCGAACTCAAGAACGGGAAACATAATGTTGGTGTACAGGAAAAGAGATTTAAAGATGGGCTTAAAGCTAATCTTAAAATCTGTGGCATAGACACAGCAGAGCACTTGATGAACCAACCTGGACACAGCATATTATTTGAGAACACAGAAATGCTGGACCATTCTAACAACCACCATGTCAGACTACACAGAGAAGCCATTGATATCCACAAGCACGTGGACAATTTCAACAGAAAGGAGAAAACCACGAAAATGAACAAAATCTGGCTACCACTATGAAAAAACTCTAAAATCAGGACAGTAAATAAAGAGCAATACTCAAAAAACGAGACTCCCAGACAGGAAACTATCAGGACCAGCTAACACCTCCCAACAAAGGATTCCCCCAGGCAGGAAGCAGCCAGCCTTGAAGCTGCAAGGCCATTCAATGTTAATCAAGCCTGCCAGGTGCAACAGTCACACTTGCCTCAAGCAGACAAGAGTTCTTTCTCCCACCCTAGAAATTCCACAGACATATAAACCCTACTTGCCTCATTTCCAACATACCTCACAACCTGGCATTGATGTGGGCAAAATGTCAGGAGAGAATGCTGCTGGAACATGGCCACACAGCTTGGAAAACTCACAGCAACCCAGTGATTCTGGCCATGAAAGCCTTCGACAACACAGTGTGAGTTTTGTACTCCAGAGTCATAGTCAGCAGTCAAACCACTACACTACACTGGCTCTTCTCATATGTAGTACATGCATTATCCAAATGCATAAATGAACCAGGTAATAACATTAATAAAAACTCATATGCCATAGATAGTAACTGTTTTTTAATAAACAAGATTCTTACACTTTGTGTTCAAAAACATACCAAAGAAAGTGACACATGAATCTTTATTTTTTGGGGTGGGACCAGCTTCTAAAGAAGCTTCTGCTTAGTCCAATACCATTTTCCAGTCCTCAGGTGCTGACTATCCAAAGAAGAATGCAGTGCACAGGCAGATTGCTCCAGAAGTAGATACTCCATCTGTTTTGTAAGGTTTTAGAAGTGACACGAGCATTTTAAACTATGCGTAGTTCTTTTAACGCAAGTGGCAGGCTTCCAACACCCAATCGCTGTCAGTACCCCAAAACAGCTGTGTTCTGTACTAAAAGCCTTCTCGAAAGATAGATAAGGTGTATTTTGCTAGTCTCACTTGTTGTTCGGATGCAGATAACCATAGCCAGGCTGTTAATGCAAAATATTTTGAAGTGAGTAATGTAACAAATATGCAACTGCCTCCATTAAATAGTTTTTACGCAGCTGCACCTGCACTTTGTCTCATTTCTGTCTGCAAAATGGGAACAAACATACTAAATTGACTCTGGGTTGTTGTAAGGATTGAGGAGCTAACACAAGATGTATACTCATGCATGCTCTAAAATGCTAAATAGTAATAGTTATATTATGTAATTGCAGCAACAACAGAGTTAAAAAGGACGTCCTCAGAGTGCTTTTCTTCTGCAAAAACAGTTTTGTTAATGTGGATTTTAAAATATGTGCAAAATATGTTCTACTCCCCCTTGGCACAGTTACTTTCTTTTTAAAAAGTCAGTTAATGATACTGTCTTATACATCTCTAATCACTAAGTATCACTGAGGCCAATGAGTGTTACTCCTGTGTACATACGTACGTACTTACTTAGGCGATCCCTCATAGCTCGAGGATGATGGTCCTCCAAGTGTAGTGTCTTGGCAGTGCGTCTGTGGGTGGCTGTGGAGTCCTATTCTCGATCTGCATGTTCTTCCACAGTGAGGACATTGGCTTCCAGATGGAAGGCAGTCCTGGTCAGGGTTGACTTAACGCACCTTCTTGGCATGTTTCTTCCTTGTGCTCTCGATTTGTGTTTCTGAATTCCATAGCACTGCTGGTCACAGCTGACCTCTAGTTAGAGCACTCAAGGGCCAGGGCTTCCCAGTTCTCAGTGTCTATGTCACAGTTTTTATTGTTGGCTTTAAGCCCATCTTTAAATCACTTTTCCTGTCCACCAACATTACACTTCTTGTTCTTGAGTTGGGAGTATACTAACTGCTTTGGGAGACAGTGATCAGGCATTTGGACAACGTGACTAGTCCAGTGGAGTTGATGGCGAAAGAGCATCACTTCAATGCTGGTGGTCTTTGCTTCTTCCAGAATGCTGACATTTATCTGCCTGTCTTCCCAAGAGAATTTCAGGATTTTTCGGAGGCAGTGCTGATGGAATCGTTCCAGGAGTTAGTGTGACATCTGTAGACAGTCCACAGTCCACAGTCGACATCTGTAGACAGTCCACGTTTTGCAGGCGTATAGCAGAGTTGGGAGAACAATGGTTTATAAACAAGCATCTTGGTCTCCCTATAGATGTCCTGATCCTCAAACACTCTCTGCTTCATTCAGAAGAATGCTGAACTCGCAGAGCTCAGACGGTGTTGTATTTCAGTGTCAATGTTGACTTTGGTGGAGAGGTGGCTGCTAAGGTAGCAAAAGCGGTCAACATTTTCTAATGTTACACCATTAAGCTGTATTTTTGGCATTGCAGAGGGAATGGTTGATGACTGCTGGAAGAGCACTTTGGTTTTCTTGATGTTCAATAAGAGGCCGAGCTTCTCATATGGTTCTGCAAAGGTGTTTTACATTCCTGCATAAAGGCTATAAGATGAAATTGAAAGAGAAAGTGTCTCTAAAAGGAGACATTCACTTGCCTCAGTTTCATGTACCAACACACTTTAACCTGATGCTTTCCATTCAGAGAAAACGTAGTCACAAAAGGCAAATAAGGTTGGCAGTCTGAGGAAGCAAACTGTGCGACTTCTTCTTAAACCACATGTTTGGGTTGTTCAGGGTTGAAAGCTGTCACATTAATCCTTCTGTAGCAATGCTGCTTAGCCTGGCTATACATAATGGGCGTGCACACAGTTTAAAGACCAATAGGTCAGTCCACAATTTTAAATCTATTAAAGACCTAAAAATGTCAATCACATTTGTGAATTACTTACTGGGTCAACATCCTGAAAGGCAGGATGAGGATTATTTCTCATAAGGCACTTGGGCAGATTAGGAAATGTATGCTTTTCGTTACAGCTATTAGGAGGACTAGAGATATACAGGCTGAGTCCCCTTTATACAAAATGCTCAGGACCAGAACTATTTGGGTTTTTTAAAAATTTGGAGCATCTGTATTTGCACATACGTACACAATGAGATATATTTGAAATCTAAACATGAAAAAAAATGTGTTTCGTGTACACAAAGCTTGAGGGTAATTATATAATATTTTAAATAACTTTGTGCATGAAACAAATGTTGTGTACATTGAAACAGCCAAAAGCAAAGATGACCAAATACAGAGTTGCAAAATTCTGAATAAAGGATGCCAAACTGTACTTCAATTTTTTTTTTAGCAAAAACTCAAATCCCAAAACCTGGGTTACTTTATCCATGGGTCAATGCAAGTCATAGAATGATAGAGTTAGAAGAGACCTTGTGGGCCATCCAGTCCAAAGCAGGAAATTTGCATTCAAAGCACTCCCGACAGATGACCTCTGTTTAAAAGCCTCCAAAGGAGGAACCACCAAAACACTCTGGGGCAGGGAGTTCCACTGCTAAACTGCTCTCATAGTTAGGATGTTCTTCCTAAGGTTCAGGTGGAATCTCCTTTCTTGTAGTTTGAAGCAATTGTTCCGCGTCCTAGTTTCCAGGGCAGCAGGAAACATGCCTTCTCCCTCTTTCCTATGACTTCCCCTCACATCTTGATCCATGGCCATCATGTCTCCTCTCAGCCTTCTCTTCTGCAGGCTAAACATGCCCAGCTCTTTGAGTTGCTCCTCATAGGGCTTGTTCTCCAGACCCTTGATCATTTTAGTAGCCTCCTCTGGACACATTCCAGCATAGAGTCAACATCTCCCCTCAACTGCGGTGCTCAGAATTTGACATAGTATTCCAGGTGTGGTCTGACCAAGGCAAAATAGAGGAGTTGCATGACTTCCCTGGATCATGGGAGTTTTGTGTGCCAAGTTTGGTCCAGGTCCATCATTAGTGGAGCTCACAGTTTCTCTGGTTGTGGGTGAACTACAACTCCTAGAAAGGAAGATCAGATCCCCCTAAACCCCTCTAGTAATCGAATTTCAATGTATCAGGTATGTATGCCAAGTTTGGTCCTGATCCATTGGTGTTTGGGTTCACAGTGCTCTCTAGATGTAGGTGAACTACAACTCCCCCAAATCAAGGTGAACTTCCCCCAAAGACCCCCAGTATTTTTTGCTGGTTATAGGGGCTCTGTGTGCCAAGTTTGGTCCAATTCCATCTTTGATGCAGTTCAGAGTGCTCACTGAGTGCAGGTGAACTATAAATCCAAGTACCTACAACTCCAAAATGCCCAGGCCATTTCCCCTCAAAACCTGCCAGTATACAAATTTGAGTATATTGGGTATGAATGCCAAGTTTGGTCCAGATCCATCATTGTATAGGTTCATAGTGCACTCTGGATGTAGGTGAACAACAACTCCCTATAAATCCCTCCAACACCCTCCAGTGTGTTTTGTTGGTCTGGAGGGTTCTGTGTGCCAAGTTAGTTCCAGGTCCATTGTTGGTGGAGTTCAGAGTGCTCTTAGATTGCAGGTGAACTATAAACCCCAGTACATACCTACAACTCCTATAAATCATGGTGAATTCTCCCCAAACCTCTCTAGTATGTTCAGTTGCTGATCAATTCATCTGTTTGCTCTGTGCCATAGAAAAGAGTGGGAAAGGGTTAAGGGAGAGGCAGTGGGCGGGGGTCATGCAAATTCCACACCAATGGAGGAAACACATAAAATCTAGGATGGAATTGTCCCCAAATGAAAGCCTTCACTTGGGTGGTAAGCAGTATGGTGTTTGTGGAGGACATTGGAAGGGGGAGGGTCATTGGTGTCTCTTGAGTGGTGGGAGCTATAGCTGTTTGTTGAGGCAGGAGCTTGTTGTCTGTGTAAGTGGACACCTCAGCCACCCACACACATACATATTTTGACTTTTATTATGTGTATAGATAACAAAGTAGCCTTCCCCATTTGCAGGTTTATTGCTTGCAGATTTGATTAATATGCCCTCTCTCTAGAAATCTCTAGGTCCTCCAGCACAGCTCTATGGATAATGTTGGCTAGAAGTTGCCCTGAAGGACCTGAAGATTCTCAGAGAATTGTTCCATCAGGTGAAAAATATAGGTTTATTATTATTATTATTATTATTATTATTATTATTATTATTATTATTATTAATGGCTTTTCCATTTCCACAGGGGTCCTGTACCTCCAAGTCACTTGAAAGGCCTACTATAGAAGAAACTCAAGTCACATAGCAAGTAGCATAATGGGTTGTCAAACACTGTAAAGAGTAATAGGAACACATTTCTTTGAACAAGTGGCTTTGAAACCTCTGCTCCTCATCTATCACTACAAAGTACATTGATAAAGATCAAATGAAAATCTAAAGGCTTCCACTTGTTTCTGCCCACATAAATGAGGAATAGAAAATAATATTGCTGGGTTTGACATTCTCAGTGAAAGTATCTATTTTGCTCTTCCCAAGACTCCCTATAAAACTGTGTGTATATTGTTTCCAGATTCTTAGATCTGTAAGACTTATAGCGCATTCAAGAAAAATAAAATACTAATAAAATCATGGGTACACTTTAAGGTATGTGTAAAGCTAATTTTTTTTGTAGAGAATTGAAAAATAAGCAGACTTTTACCAGTGACAAATTGTGTACTAAATCCATACAAAGGCATCAACAGTTTGAAAAAAAATGTAGCACAAATAGCTAAGAATTATTATGCAAGAATAAAAAATTGTTTTTGTGATAAGGAAGGAATGTAGGTCTAATTTGGAGAAACATGACACAAGTTGTGGCTAAAAACCTATGGCACAAAGTGGCACAAAGTGATGTATCCTCAGGTCTGGGAAATGATGGTTCTCTCTGTGAGAAAACTGGCTTGGAAAGTGCAGGGTCTCAAGGCCAGTCAGAGGAGCCAGAAGTAGCAACAGCAGATAAGGAATTGAGTGAAAAGCTGTGTGATAGAGGGTTCCTAGGAGAAACCACCTCTAGCTATGAAGATCAACAAAAGTATTTGTTTACAAATCAGAGCTGAAAATAGATTCCGTCTGTTTGAGAGATTATGTGGGAAAGTTGCAGGAAAAATTCATGGGAGATGTAATGCTTTCATGGGTGTTAATTAAACAAGTTGTTTACCTTAAGGACAGTTCAGGCAATGCTGCATTAAGAGTGAGAAGCTAAACCTGAGTTCTCTTGTTCCTGGTTCAAGTCAAGCCGTGGTTTTGGATTTTAAAATCCTTGACATTTTCTATGTTCCTGTTCATGTACTCCTGTTCAATTTTTTACTAGTTATACCTTCTTGCTTCTATGCTGTACCTGTGGTTTCTGGCTGTTCCTGGACTTTGTCACCTCTGGAATTTTATGAGTCATTTGGATTATTGTTTGGTTCTTACCTGTTGCAAAACCTTTTTGGGATGATATATCTTCCTTTCTTATTTCTGCTTTTTATATGTTTTACAATAAACTGTTTGCTTAAATTCCTGGACTCTTGTGTGGTGCGGTGGTCATAGGTGTTTCCAGGCCTGGAGTGAAACACTAACATTCCAAGTGTTAAGTTAACAGACATCTTGCTACATTTTAGCATGTTCAAAATAGAGGATCCCCCCCCCCCCATAACATTACATATATTAAATCACGATGATTGCAAGCAGAAATGCAATTTTGGCTTCCTCTAACTATGACTGGTTGCACCACTACCAAAAATCACTGTTGCTGTTTGCAATGAAATTTTGGAGTCAAGCAATAGTACCTAAAACAATCAAACCCCATTTTGTCCTGCATCTTCTGCTCCACATAAATCTTCATCTAATTAAGGGTTTTCCCCACCAAAATACCCTCCATTTTCAATTGCAATTTGCAATTGTTTTCCATCTAAAGAAAAAAAATGATATTTAAATTTAGGTTTAGTTGTTTGAGCATTGGACTACGGTTCTGCAGACATGGGTTGAAATCATTGCTTGGCCATAAAAACCCATTGGATGGCCTTGAGCAAGTCACACTCTCTCAGCCTCAGATGAAGGCAATGGCAAATTGCTTCTGAACAAATCCTGGCAAGACAACCCTGTGATAGGTTGATCTTAGGGTCGCCATAGATCAGAAACGACTTGAAGACACACAACAAACCAAACAGACCTCACAACCTCTGAGGATGTCTACTATAGATGCAGGCAAAACGGAATTCTTCTGGAACATTATTAGTATTATTTCGGGCATTTATACTCCGTCCTTCTCATCTCCAAAAAGGGACGTAGGACAGCTTACAGCAGGCAACATGGCCATACAGCCCGAAAAACTTACAGCAACCCAGTGATTCCAGCCATGAAAGCCTTCGAAAACTAACCAAACAATTGTCCAAGATGGTTTATGATAATTGTAATTAACAATCAGTTTAGAAATCTATCTTTAAAAGAGATCAGAAGCAGTGGGAGTTAATTTTTTCTGAAATCAGAAAGATGCAAATAACTGAGAAGTGCAGTAGCTATCTCAAGAAATACTCATTGTACACACACACAGCATTCAGCTTCCGAAGTCTCTTTCACACTACATAATTATAGCAATGTGATACCACTTTAACTGCCATGCATACATCCTATGCATTGTGGATACTTTTATTTTAATTAAATATTTTAAATGCTCTCCCAGAGAGCACTAATGCCTCACCAAATAACACATGACTACTCTGTAGGAAACAGCTGTGGAAGTTAAATTGCTATAACGGTGTAAAAGATCAAAGTACTGTATTGTGTAACATGATACGGACCTGATATACTCTGGAAAACTTTTAAAATCTTGTTTTCATCCTTTTAGTACAGACTATGCACATAAGTAATGTCACACAATAGCAAACAGGACAAAGCAATTTGTGTATTCATTCAAATCTCATCTCTTATGTATGTATGTATGTATGTATGTATGTATGCATACAGAATACATCACTAGCTACACAAGACACATACAGAAGATAACATAAATAGTAAACCATGCACATAGTACCCTCCTTACTAATACTGGTATCCAGAACTTCACTCAGATTCTGAACTTCATTTCCAAGTATCACAACATCTCCACCAGCTAACCCTGTTGTAGGAAACATTAGTAACCTGATTCAAGCTGGGTTGCTGTGAGTTTTCTGGGCTGTATGGCTATGTTCCGGAAGCATTCTCTCCTGATGTTTCACCTACATCTATGGCAAGCATCCACAGAGGTTGTGAGGTCTGTTGGTCACTAGGCAAGTGGGGTTTATATATCTGTGGAAAGTCCAGGGTGGGAGAAAGAACTCTTGTTTGTTTGAGGCAAGTGTGAATGTTGCAATTAGCCACCTTGATTAGCATTTAATGGCCTTGTAGATTTGAAGCCTGGCTGGTTGCTGCCTGGGAGAATCCTTTATTGGGAGGTGTTAGCTGGCACTGCTTGATTCTTGTCTGGAAGTCCCCTACACTAGCTCTTCTAATTTGTATAGGTTGCCAAATGTGAAGTCAACATCTAGGCAAAGCCCATGGGTTCCCTTATGTTTATGCCATCTTCAAGGTCTGGCTGCTTGCTGCTTGGGGGAATCCTTTGATTCAAGCTGTACAGAGGTTCCTAATTGCTACTCACTTCTCAGATGGCCAACCATGGTAACTACGACCTCTTTTACATCGAAGTGGGGAGAAGAGATTAGATTATTAGGCAATCTGCCTTTCCAGCCTCCCTTTTCAGAGCAAGAATAAGCAAGCGCATGGGCAGCCTCATTGTTCTTTCCCTTCCCCACATGCCATTCAGTTTTCCATGGCTTCCAACATTTCTTATCCCAGCCAGTGAGAAGAATGGCAGTTCGCTACTAT
>NW_026847438.1:250809233-250837408 GCF_025583915.1 Anolis sagrei ordinatus | reverse complement strand
TTTTTTTATAAAGCTACTTAAGGAGCATTTTAAAGGTAATAAAGCAGCAACAGCAGTGCACTCACACATGCTTTCTACGTTTTGCAAGTGGGACCTTGACTCTAAGCTACTAAACAAAACTATGGTGGACATTTGGATATAAATAACTGGGTCACAAAGTAACATTAGTAATACTAGAGTTACCAAGGCAAACTCAAATTGGGATGCAAAATATTTCAGTTTCAAATGTAATAAGAATGATTATTTTTGCACAGTGCAGAAGGACCAGGAAAATAAAGTGGGGTTCGAGGCAGGTGGAGGAGGAACTCAATCATACAGTTTGACTTCCTTAGTTGAATCTGTGTCTTTGTAGCAGTCTTTATTACCAGTGTGTGTAGTAGTTTTTGTGTCTTGTCACAGGTGAAAATGTAGAGAAGTCCCCCACAGTCTAAAAGTTGGAAAACTTGGTTCTGAAAAGCTGCAGTTGTTGAAGACAGCTTATTGGAATGCTGTTTCATCTTCAGCCAAAGCTTCAAGTGGCACAAGGCATTCAAAGAATAAAAGGGGGAGCAGTGAAGGACAAACAGCATGCAGGGTGTCCTCTAACGTCAAGAACTGAGAACAGTGTGGCTCGTGTGTAGTCTGTTCTGGATTGGGACTGAGATTTGAATGTGCAGTTGATTACAAAGGAGGTAGGAATACTAAAAATATCATAATGGAAGATCTGCACATGAGAAAAATGTATGGAAAACTGGTCCCAAAGAATTTTTCTGATGAACAAAAGGATAGCCATGTTTTGGTTTCTAGGGAACTCTTGGATAGTGTGAGAAGTGAGCCCAAACTTCTGCAGTGAGTGATAACCAGAGATGAAAGCTGGATTTTTGGAGTATGATCCCACCCTTGCAAGACAGAGTTTAGAGTGGCATTCCTCCCAGTCACCTTGACCAAAAAACTCCCTAATGAGCAAATCAAGAATGAAATCCAGGCTCATCTTTTTAAAAAATGTCACAGGTAGATGTTCACAAGAAGTTTGTGCCACCTGGAAAGGCTGTGAATCAAACATTTTACCTAAAGGTACTCAAGCGTTTGAGAAACAGAGTCATGCATGTCTGTCAAGCAATTGCAAACATGAGGCTTCTTCATCACAAAATGGTGCTAACTCACACATCATTTGCTCTGAGGGAATTTTTGGCTCAAAATACTATCACAATGCTTCCCTACCCACCTTACAGTAATGACTTGGTTCTGTGTGATTTTCTTTTATTCCCCAAGCTCAAAGGATATCATTTTGGGACAGTCGAAAACATCCCGGCTGCTGCAAAAAGGGCTTTGAACAACATTTCAAGTGAAGTCTTTATTTACTGTTGTGAAGAGTGGCAGCAATGCTGGAATCATTGTATTCAATCACAAGGAGCTGATTTTAAGGGGATATACTGTAAGTGCATGCATTAATTAAAAATAATAATAATTGTCATTATTTTTGGGACAGACAGCATAGCCTGTGATAATTCACAGATGAAAATTGGGATCAGTGTGGTCAAGATGGCAAGATGGTTATTCACGAGGAAACACTCAATCTAAGAGATGCTGCAGCAGTTTGCTTTCGTCTGAGCTTACCGGGAGTGGCAAAATGCTTTCCCCTCCCCTCTTCTCCCACCTCCCACTAAGTTAATGCAAATTACTTTTTTACCTGAACTCAGTTTAGAGTCATTCATGTAAGCTGAGGGTAAAGAGGGAAAGTGGGAGAAAGAGAAGCAGACATTTAAAAGCAACTGGAAAAGTGGGGTGGCAGAGGATTAACTGGGACTGTCCCTGCTAAATTAGAATTGTTGGAGCATATGAGCCAATAGTGCAGACTATTGCCATGCTTGAGGATGGGGAAAGTATTCAAGGAAGCAAAGAGACAGAACTAAACCCAATTGTTAATGCACACCTATTGAATAAATGGGGATTGTTAAAGTTGACTGAGGACCTCATCACATTGATGGGGTCTTGTGGGGCAATTTGCACCTATTGGTTAATTGGCAGGGAAGGGGGACAATCCTGGTGCCCTACACCCTGCCTCACTTGCGGCAACACATTCGGATTGCAGGTTGTTGTGAGACTTCTCTCCACGCTGGCCCTGTTGTTCCAAATGGAACACAGGAATTCACTCATGTTCTGGGCACAGTGTTGTACGATGCCATCAAGTGAGTCCATTAATGGGGCCCTGCCAGAAGTGAGCCTGCGTTGTGTGATGGGTGGCATGGATCTCCATCGATCAGCTAATCATGTAATGAAGTCCTATGTCCCATTAATTCAGTCAGTTCATTCTACTTAAAATCAATAACTGATTTTAATCCACAATCTATGCTTTCCATGTGCCATTTTCTCAACATATTAGTGGTGTGCACGATGCCCCAAAATGGTACTGTTTTCAGTTTTGTTTTTGCCCATCCCCCGTTCCTTTTTTAAGGAAATTCCCAAAATCAGGAGGGGGGTGCCATTTTCTTTCCAGTCAGATTTGGTCCATTGGTGCCAATGGGGAAACTTTAAAGGCTTGTTTCTGCGTCATTTCTAGGCCTGTCAGGATGAACCTTGCCTCACTTGTAGAGCATTTTTACAAGTGCAGGCCTGCCAGGTTTCAGAATGTTTCACTAGTCCATTGATTTTTGGGACATTTTAAAAGATTTTCAACACAACATTTAAAAAAAAACTACAAGAGGGGGTTCTGGAAATTGAAGCACCACAAGGGGAGAGGGAACCAACCAATCAGCTGAGAAAGAAATGTGAGAAACAGAGAGAGAGAGAAAATCTCAACTCCTATCATGCCCTGGGAGGGAAGGCAGAGACTCCTTCAATGCCCACACCATGCAATGTGCTGCTGGGTAAGTGAGTTCCCAGTGGGGTTCTCTCTGGAGAAGATGCCTAGTGAAGCCTTTCCCACCTTTCTCTCTCTATCTGTGTTTCCAGCCTTATTTGCCTGAAGCAAGCACTCCATGCTAGCTGAGTGACTTTGGGAAGGGATGGAGGATGCTGCCAAGGAAGAGAGAAGAGGAGGAGTCGCTGCCTGATTTGCAAGGCGGCTCACATGCCATGGCCTCAGGTTGAGTGTTGCTCAGCCCCATCGCTCCCATTAGCTGAAAGATCTGGCTGCTCGTGACCCATTCTAGTCAAGGCTTTGGCTGGGTCCTACCTGGTTTGCTGGATCGCCACATTTCCCCAAATCACCAAACGGAATTCTGCACACCTCTAGGTCATATAGTAGAAAAGTTATGTAATATTTCTAAGTTTTGAAGAATGTATAAGCTCTGCCGAAACTCAAGGCATGACTACTAGGCTTTCTTCACTTGGCCAAATGTAATCTTCTATATCTTAATCTATAATTCATCAAATGTTAATTGGTTTTTCTTGTTTTCAATGTTATGTGGAGGATTTGGGAAGTGGGTGGACAAGGGTCCACAAGGCAAAGAACCCTAATCCCTTTTCCAAGCATGATTTCAGGCATTATTTCCCTGTTCTACAATTGCTTCTGTACCATCCCTTTTTGTTGCTTGTTACCTGAAAGGGTTTTTTTTTCACTGTATATTCTCAGCATAGTATCACGGTGTCATGTAACCAATCAGATTAGGATGTGTGATGTTATCATTGAAAGTGAAGGCTATAAAATTTGTTGCCCATGACCTTTCCTGAGTAATCCAGTACTTTTAACTTCTTTAAGTTGTTTGAAAAATTCATATCCATGTTATTATTGTGGTACTTTACAACACAGACAACATACAAGTAAACATTTTTGGATGGAAATGTTTGTTCGTTTGCTTTTTCTATGCAATGACTTACTTTTTAATAATATGCTGCCAAAAAAAATCCCTCCAAGGCATCTTAATGACCAACAAGTAGTTCTAAAACTGAACAGGGCGGCACATGAAGTGCAATTTTGTCATATTTGAAAAAACAATCATATATTTTATTCTTGAGTAAGATGGCATGATAATGTGCATGCTATTTTATATTAATCTTGTACCTTGAAAAATCTGTGCAGATTTATTTAAAACATTGTCCTAGACTATTTACATGTATTTTATATCGAAGAGCAGCAGCTTGTCATGTTCAGATTGTTTTTTAAAAATAATTAAGAGTATCTTTAAAGTTTTGTTCCAAGAATCAAAGAATTATTTTAAAAATTGCAAATGCAATGGTAAATAAACACTTTTTGGCTTCAGAACTATAGTTGTAATTAACTGTTTTAAAAAATAATTTTTCAGTCATTGGCAGGAGAAAAGTCTTCTCTCTCTCCTGATATGATATTTTTTGATATGATATATTGTTTTTTTCAGCACAAACACGTGCTGCATAGGATTGCCAGGTCAGGAACATGCCATGCTGTGAGAGTTTTGAGCCACAACTTGAGACCTGAGAACAATGGCTTCAAACTACAAGAAAGGAGATTCCATCTGAACATTAGGAAGAACTTCCTGACTGTGAGACCTGTTCAGCAGCGGAACTCTCTGCCCCGGAGTGTGGTGGAGGCTCCTTCTTTGGAGGCTTTTAAACAGAGGCTGGATGGCCATCTGTCTGGTGGTGCTTTGAATGCAATTTTCCTGCTTCTTGGCAGGGGGTTGGATTGGATGGCCCATGAGGTCTCTTCCAACTCTATGATTCTGTGATCTATAAATACCCTTTGTGTTATGTCACAAGGCAGGTTCTGATGGCTATACATGGTGATGTCACAGGGATAGCCTCTCATGATGTCACAAGGCATGATGCTTTAAGCATCAGCCACAGTTGCACAGAGCATGCAATTCATGCAAAAATACTAAGTGTAAGATATAAATAAAACACACACACACTTTTCAGGGCTGTGATCTCATCTTAATTTCTTTCCCTCACCTTGACAAGGTCTTTATTTAACTCTGTTTAAGCTTAAATGTGCATAATTAGGTGGTGTAGAAGATGTCTACAGAGGAACATGATGGAATGAAGATCATCTCCCCCAATTCTAGATTAATTTCAGTGGGAACACAGCCGATCACACAATGTCCCTGAATTTCCAGCAGAGGCCCTGCCCCCAAGTGTCATGGAAGCATCCTTCTTCCCTTGTTGAGTGATGCTTCCCCCATGTGGTGTGCAGGATGCTGGAGTCACTGTGCCAGAGTAGCATGTGGGACGGCAGAGCCACCCCATGTGCCTGCCATTTTGCCACTCTTGCTGGTGAAACAGCACTGGGGGGGAGGGGTCCCCGTGTGATAAGGTCCTTAGCCATAATGAATTTATGGCTCTTACTTCTCTTCATTTGCCACCTTGCAAACAGTTAAATACCCCCTTTCAAAGGACTTCTTGGACAACAGAGGTTCATTTTGCTGTGATTTTTTAAGAACATGCCCTACCTTCAATCTGAGCTTTGTAATAATTTTACTCTTTCTCATCACGCAATGTGAGAAATGCTTTGTTTGCTTCTTCATGTTTGTCATCAAACCTCAGTATTAATTATATGTCACCATGACCTTTCCAACACAGTTTCTTCATTCCCCAAGTCCCCACCCTGCCAGTTGGATGAAGAGGTGAGCATGCGGCAATACTGAGTTGGTTGAAACAACAACTGGGAGCTTTCGTGGCAGCCAGTTACCCCTCCCACAATGTGCATTCTTTCTGGCTCTCACCAATCAGATCAGGCCAAATACTTTTTTCATTTACTTGGAGCAATAGACATGAAGGTAAAATGAATTTCTGCCTCACCTGCTGGCAGGGAGAAGGGGTGGGCAGGATGGAAAATTCTTAAAATAACACTCAACTGTTTAAGGATGTATGTGCCATGTTAAATCTCCAGGAAAGGGGGCAATTATGCTGTCAGGGAGGGTGATATAATTTGGGAAAGTTAGTTCCACAGCAGTAATTTCTTTCTCACCAATGCTTCCCTGTGAGGATTCAGTAACCAACTACCTGTCAGTGGGGATGTGTTTGGAGGTGTGCATGTTTTCCCCCAATAGCACAGAATCGGGCAAGACCTTCTAGATCTGCCCCGTGGGCTGACAATTGTAATATGACCATGCTGTTCCTTTCAGCATTGGAGTGATGTTGAGTATTTTCTAACCATAGCTGTAGGGGCTAATTTTATTTTAAAGATCAAAACTGCAGAGAAGCCTATCTTTAGCACTGCAAGTCTCAGATCTGTTTTTTCCCCATTTCTCAAATCACTGTCTGCCTCCATGCTGACCTCCTGCTATGCCAGCCCTGCCCTCTGTTCTCTACTCTACAGATGACTTCACAGATGTAATTTTAACCTAATCATGCCATATAATCAAAACAAACCATTTTTTTGCATTCTGGAATTAAGGAAGTGTAGTATGAAATAGATTTATGGATTCTGAAGTTGAAAAGTCTCTCAGTGGCAGCAGGTAATGGCTTCCACATTAGCAGTACACTGGATCCACTCTGCATTTATGTAAACTTTTAAAAACACACCCAAATACTGGACCGTAGCCCCAAAAGAGATTCATTACATTGGATGTCACTGTGTTATCCTCTCTTATTTCAGAATATGATAGTCCTATTTCAGGGATGGACACTTTATAGGGAGTTCATGGGGAAAATTGTGCTTTACAGAGTCAAAACATGCAGTGGAGAGTCCATGATCTTTGGGAGGGCTGGCTGGTATCCATGGAGCTCGCGGATGGAGCCCCAACAGTGCTGCAATCGATCCAATCTTTGGTCCTTGGGAAACTAGAATTCCCCATCAAGGTCCGGGGCCTCAAGGCCAGGCTCTTCCCATGGGGGAACCACATCGAGTCTCCGGATCAGGAGCTTGGCAGGAGTGAGGGGATGGCAAGGCACAATGTAGTGGCAGCAACGGAACCGGCACTTTTGACAATCTGCTGTTTCTGGCAAAATATATTCTTAAATCTCAAGAGGTTATTTCCTGAGCATTGAGACCCGTAATATGAAAAGCGAGATGGCAGATAGGGTTAGAATTAAGCATAGAAAAATAAGTCATCAAAATGGAGGCGATCTTGTGGATACGGAGATCCAAAAGGGGAGATTCCGTATCCGCGGTTTGAAGCAACGCGGATCCGGCGTCCCCGGAACGCCAGGGAGGCATTCCGGGCAGGTTCGCAGTCTCCCGCAGCCTGGGAAAGGTTGAATTCATGCATTTGGATAGTTCAGGCAAAAAGTGACACAAAGTATCAGGCTAGAGAGTTAAAAAGTTGCAATCTCAAGTACCTTTATTTGGGGAATTGTTACAAAGTTAGGGCTTGGGGGAAAGTGAAAGAAAGGCATAGAGGCTGTGTCTAGTCCCTGGTTGAGCTGGCTGTTGGGGGCACATTTCATCAGTTTGTCCCAATTGTGGCTTCCAGGAACTGTGGAACTCCCCGCTGCGTGTCAGACCAACTTGAAAGCAGGGGTCTCCGATGCCCTCAATGACACTTTCATTGTAAAGAGAATCCGTGTTTCTTCTAGATGACTCACTTAACTGAAACAACCAAGCCTCCTCACTTCAGATATACATTATATGATTTCAGATAGTTTATAAATTATAGTCAAAAGCAAACCTACCTTGAGTTTTCTTTGTAACATTGTTCAGAAGGAATTTATCTTTGTCTTTTCTGAGGCTGAGTATGAGGCCCCTTCTACATGACCATATAAAATCCAGATTATCTGTATTATCGAAGGCTTTCATGGCTGGAATCACTGGGTTGTTGTAGGTTTTTCTGGCTATATGGCCATGTTCTAGAAGCATCCTCTCCTGATGTTTCACCTGCATCTATGGCAGGTATCCTCAGAGGTTGTGTGATCTTCTGGAAATGAGGAAAATTGTGTTTATATATCTGTGGAAAGTCCAGGGTGGGAGAAAGAACTCTTGTCTGTTGGAGGTAGGTGTGAATCTTTCAATTGGCCTCCTTGATTAGCATTTGATGGCCTGACCCGTTCAACCAGAGAAGTCAGCCATAGCAGAGCACCTGAAGAACCAACCTGGGTGCAGCATATTATTTGAGAACAAAGAAATGCTGGGTCAATCTAACAACCACCATGTCAGGCTACACAGAGAAGCCATTGAAATCCACATACATGTGGACAATTTCAACAGAAAGAAATAAATCATGAAAATGAACAAAATCTGACTACCAGCATTAAAAAAAACCTCTAAAATTATAACATTAAATAAAGAACAAAACTCAAACACAGTAGAACTCCTGACAAGAAACAATCAGGAACAGATAATCACCTCTCAACAAAGGATTCCCCAGGGCACTAACAAGCTACACCTAAAAACTGCCAGGCCATCAAATGCTAATCAAGGTGGCCAATTGAAACATTCACACCTAGCTCCAACAGACAAGAGTTCTTTCTCCCACCCTGGTCTTTCCACACTAATATAAACCCAATTTTGCTCATTTCCAACAGACCTCACAACCTCTGAGGATGCCTGCCATAGATGCAGGCAAAATGTCAGGAGAGAATGTTACATACAGCCCAAAAAACCTACAACAACAAAGATTATCTGTTTTGAACTGGATTATATGACAGTAAAGACTCATATAATCCAGTTTGAAGCAGATAATGTGGATTATCTGATTTGATAATCTGGATTATATAATAACATAACATTTACTTCCCTACAGAAAATCTTGGTGCTCTTCCTGGACTGGTGCGTTCAGAGAAACATGAACCCACTGAGCCTGGAATTGGCTGGCACGTTTGCAGTAAAGGGGGATAAAACAGTCTTGCAAAGGTTAACATTTGGAACTATGAAACATAATGAAGTGCTAACTTGTCATTTTTTAATGAAGTTGTGACACTGGAGATTTATAGTTGCTAATGAGCCAGAATAATAATTAGTCATTTTTTTAATGAGGCTGATGATCACTCAGACAGAGAGAGAGAGACAGTAAAATGGGTCTTAGCTTTGGCCTAATTTTCTGTTGGTAATTGTGTGAAGTGCCCAACTGTCTGGAACCCAACTATCCAACCCCTTTCCTGTCACTTTGGCTAGGCATCTCCGCCAGGCCAAATTGTCTGCCCTTCTCCTTTTGCACAAGGTGGACATTGACAAGGTGTGAGCAGATGAAGCTTACCCAATGTGAACATTAAACTGTTGAGGACATTGTGACACGTTCTTTACCGCTTGAAGGGCATCTGCTCAAGGAATCTTTGGCAATTGGCCATAGATAATGGGAAGGTGTGAGTGAGTGACATATCTTGACTGGGGGCTAAAATGAATGCTCTCGTGTTGTGTGCATTTCTGCAGCAGGAGTCAGGAACTCAGTTCCCAGATTAGGCTAAATGCCCCAGAAATGTGTGTGTGTGTGTTGTGTGCTATTACAGAGTACAGTGATGAGGTTCTTTCGCTCTGCCATCTGAGTTTTTCCTAGTGTCCCTTTTGAGACAGGGTAAAGGTAGATAAAGGTTTTCCCCTGAATTAAGTCCAGTCATGTCCGATTCTGGGAGTTGGTGCTCATCTCCATTTCTAAGCCGAAAAGCCGGCATTGTCCGTAGATATCTCCAAGGTCATGTGGCCAGTATGACTGCATGGAGTGCCGTTACCTTCCTGCTGAAGCGATACCTATTGATCTATTCACATTTGCATGTTTTCAAACTGCTAGGTTGGCAGAAACTGGGGCTAATAGCAGGAGCTCACCCCGCTCTCTAGATTTGAACCGATGACCTTTCGGTCAACAAGTTCAGCAGCTCAGCATTTTAACCCACTGCCTCACCAGGAGTCTAAGAGAAATTAGAAAAAAATATGTCAGTCCATTGGATGGGTCATCCTGGTGCATTGTGGTCCAAACAGACTAACTTTCCTAAGTGCTGCTGTATAAGAATAGCCAACATGAGTATTGGAGCACATCCTAGTGCAGGATGCACAACATATGATCTGCAGGCCCCATGCCACACCTCAAATAAAATTTGGGGAGGCCTGAAGAGCAACTTTTGCCTCCCCACCAAGGAGGCAGTGGGTGGGTAGGTAGGTACCATTGGGTATAGATCTGCCATGTAAAGGCCTCAGCATCGGGCTTCACTCTAGGCATAGCCAATGCAGTAGGGTGAAAAGTGCGGGCTGGTCAGGCCTCATCACCAGCCCTTGGCTAATGCAGATGGGTGGGGTGGACCCACCATCTTGCCCTTCCATTGGGCTCCTTGCTGCTGCAGCCACCTACTCCTTTGCTACTTCCCTTTCTCCCTTGCTCACCAGTGAAGGAGACAGAAGGAAAGTGCTGAAGGAGGCAACTGCAGCAAAAGGGCAACACACTGGCTCTGTTCTGCCCACATGGCATTGATAAAGAGCCAGTGACAGGGCGTGACCAGGCCATTCCACCGTTCACCTCCTGGAGTGCCAGGCCAGCCACATCAGGCCCTCCTCTACTGGTGATGCTGGAAGTGTGTAGTCTTGGAGTTCTGCGCTGATGCCTTAATGGCCCTGAATTGCCTGCCTTCCACCCATCTGTCTCCTTGGGTGGGAGAAAGGCAACCTACTGGCTCCACTCACCCTGTTGCACTCCCTCAGCCTCTCTCCCTCCCTTGCTGGACTGGCCTTTGTGTGCACTTTCCCAATCTTCAAAGTGTGAAGATTGAGAAGGTGCACTCAAAGGTGAAGGCAAGTGACCTAACTTGTGACCCCCTTTCCTCCGGTGCTGCTGAAGAGTGAAGATAAAGGCTGAAGGCAAGGGGAAGAGGTGTGCATCCCTCAGCAGCAGAAATCTAATTGATAAAAGCATTGTTTCAGGAGCAGTAGAATGGTTGACATCAAATACTATTGACCCAATAATGGCATCAGTGTTTGCTGGATTTTGGAGCTTACATTAAAAACGGAGGCACTTTGTAATGGCAAGTACTCAGAGTGTCTACTTATTCTGTGAAGAGTGGGAGGGGGAATAGAGTGGGAACAGGTTGTACTGGTGGCCATGTCAGAAGTTGCAGACAATCAGAATTTCATTTGCAGAGAGGGTGAGGTGGTCCTGCTGAAGTTTATCCTATCTTAAAATCTGCCCTATATCTATGCCAACTTGGGCAGGTCTGACCTAGTGGCTTCCATGTCCTTAAGTGGTTGATACATAAAAGATGCCCGCCTAGTTTATACATACACACTGTATATAGAAGTAATGCAGTTTGGCCATGCCTTAATGATATGGAATACTGGGATTTGTAGTTTGGAGAGGGAGCAGCACTCTTTGGCAGAGAAGGCTAAAGACTTTGTAAACTACTACAACTAAATAACACAGAGCCGTGACAGTTAAAGTGGTATCAAACTGCATTAATTTTACAGCATAGATACACCCTACATACATGGTGATACTGCCTCTCCATTTTAGAGACTGCAAGCATTGCTCTAACTGACTTCCTTGGCTCATAGATGCTGTTAATATTCCCCAAACAAAAGGCCCATTTGTTTTCTTTGTGTTTCCTTTTCTTTTTTGGCTGCGAGGTCCTCGGGTTAATTGGATGGAAAAAGATATTTCGTTTGTTTGTTCAACACATGCTGTATTAATTTCTTCTCTTTCTCCGACTGTGTGAAAGGGTTTGGCTGTACCAGAGAGAGATAAGTAATTATATATTCTTCTATCATGCCTCCCCTCTCACCTTTCTATTAGCCATTTGTTTCTTTTTGGAAGTTAAAAAGTCTTCAGTCACATTGCCTTTCTTCATAAGCATGATCTTTCTATGATCATGGCTGTTACCCTACTTCTCTGACATTTTGTTCTGTTTCATTCTCTTTTTTCTGCCACAGGGTGTATACACAGTGTGCTCAAGATGTGAGCCCACCATTCATTTAGACAGACACATTATGAAAGGCTTCTGCATTATTCTCTTGGCCTTTCCTAACATTCTGTTTGCCTTTTTGATGGCTGCAGCCTGGCGATATTCAGTCAGCTTTCCACAATGACTGTGAGATCTCTTTCAAATTTCTTTCATCCTTTACAAACTGATTACCTTTCTGCTCCTGAAGCAACTAAAAGAAAAACTCTGCTGGCTGATCCTCAGACGTACAGACACTCAGAATGTAAAAAGACCTTTTGAGGTCATTCAGTTTATATATTTCCAACACACCGTGGATCATTATTCTATACAGTGCATCTTATTATGTTTGCAGTGAACCATCAAGCTCAAGCTCTCAGTGAACCATCCAGCTCAAGCTCTCAGACTTGTAGTCTGAAAAGTTACTCAACAGCATGGTAACTTTGATGGGATAAGATGTTTCTTATGTAGGCATTATCCATAGTGTATCCCCCAAACCCAATTTCACGTCACTTACTACTCTTTCCCTCTGTGTGTTGTGAAAGGGGTTGCTTTATGGATTTTATGTTTACATTTTGCTGTTCCAAGTTTCACACACTCACAAGGGGCCTGTCCAGGCAGTACCTTTATCCCAGGAGCTCCTGCAGCATACTGGAGGGTGTCTAAATAACATTCCCTGTCAACGCAAAAGCAATGGCAACAAACAGCAAAAAAACCCCCCAAAACCATGAGATTTTCAGGTGCAGAAATACCCTGGTTCTGAGGCGAAAATCCACATTGTTGAATTTCTGTATGTCCCTGTACTCGAAAATAATGGGACTTCTTTATTTGGGTTTGTTCCTGGGTTTTAAATGTTTGTTCCTGATTGGTCCGTTCCTAAAAAAAGGTGACAGTTGTGTAGAACAAGAAAACATTGTTTATGTGCCAGAAACTTCATGAAATGTGTGGAGGGCACATTTTCTCTGGCCAGGACAATGTTGTAGCCCCCTAGTCAATGTTGTACATCTTTTCACAATAAGAACAATCAGGAAAAGAAATGTACAACCTGTTTAAAAACTTAATCGCTGCTCTTGGTAGGGAAAAGACAAGTCACTCTTTTTTAACCCAGAAAAGGAGTCTAGAAGGAGGGAGGCAACAAAAATAACGGGAAAGTCTGTATCAATCCAGGTTTATAGTTTCTCTACTCCATTTTAAACCATCAAAGGAAGCTCCTTTTTTCTTTTTGGAGTTTTTTGCAATGACAAGTAATTTCAAGTAATTTGAAGAGTCTTAATATTCTTAATCACCTTGGACATTGTGTCAGCTATAACTGTGTTGAAGATACAAAGACTAAATTAACATAGCCATCATTTGATGAGCAATGGACCACCCCAGAAGGAATGAAATTATCACCACAGTTAGTAACTGAAGTTGCCTGGGATAATTATGATGCCCATGACAATAATAACAATGGATAAAGAGCTTTCCGTAGCACAGTTGGTATCTGCTTTGAAAATGCTGCAAAAAACGTTATTTAAGAATGAAACCCATTGTTTAACAATGGAGGAATCTATCTATTTCAGTTTCTCACTTTTCCTATTTATTTATTTATTTATTTATTTGGGGTTCTTTTACCCCGCCCTTCTCACCCCGAAGGGGACTCAGAGCGGCCTTACAAAAGCAAAGGCACCATTCGATGCCTGCATCATGAAACAATCATACATAAACTTACATCATATCATAATATAATTCACAAAAGTGCATGCATTAATTATCATAAAATCAATAAAATCAATAAAAACAAATACAAACCCAATTTCTCCTTTTACATGGTCAGCGTTTCGCTCATAGATCTAATTTTCCATTCCATTTCATCAATCCTGCTGGTCTTACTCGCCTGATTGTCTGATTTAATTGCCAAGGTGCCCAAAGGCCTGGTCCCACAACCACGTCTTCACCCTCCTCCTGAAGGCGAGGAGGGATGGTGCTGCCCTGATTTCCCCCGGGAGTGAGTTCCACAGGTGAGGAGCCACCACTGAGAAAGCCCTGCTCCTCGTCCCCACCAGCCTCACTTGTGAGAGTGGTGGGGTCGAGAGCAGGGCCTCCCCAGATGATCTCAGAGTCCGGGGTGGGACGTAAAAGGAGATACGTTCGGACAGATACACTGGACCGGAACCGTACAGGGTTTTGTAGGTCAAAACCAGCACCTTGAATTTCCTAGCTTGTATTGCTTTCCATTTCCACATCAGCTTGTCATTTGGGTGTTAAAACCATATGATAGCTTGTGTGTACATTCCTGTGCATTTCATTTAGTAGAGATATTTTTGTGTGCAATTTTGCCTGAATGACATTTGCCATTTCCTGTAATACAGTGCATGTGTGGACAATATTTTCACTGATACATTCATTTTTTTCTATCTTTTCCCACAATATATGTACATTTTGGGATTGGAGAAATGTATAGCAAAATTCAGAAAATATGATTATAGCCTTTCAGTGGACAGATCAGGTCTGAATATATATATATATATATATATATATATATATATATATATATATATTGGTGGGGACACGAGACAGGGCCTTTTCTGTGGTGGCCCCCCGACTCTGGAACACCCTCCCCAAAGATCTTAGACAGGCCCCTACATTGGCAGTCTTCAGAAAGAACTTGAAGACCTGGCTGTTCCGATGTGCCTTCCAGAATAGGAAATCTCCAATACCAAGTCCCAGAAGCACTTTATTAGAATTAAGATTGCCACACACTGCACACTGCACTTACCCTATAATCCTTATATACCACCTGTCACATTAGCACTTTTAATTCTGTACCCATTACTCTGGCCCGGCCCAGTTTTATTGTGTCTTAGTGTATTGTTTATTGCTTGTTGTTTATATTGCTTTAATTGTTTTTAATTTGCTTTAGGTTTTGTATTGTTATGTTGTGTATTGAGGCCTCTTGGCCTTTGTAAGCCGCATCGAGTCCTTCGGGAGATGCTAGCGGGGTACAAATAAAGATAATAATAATAATAATAATAATAATAATAATAATAATAATTATTATTATTATTATTATTATTATTATGCCACGGTAGTCCACGATCTGGTCACATCCCGCATAGATTACTGCAACGCGCTCTACGTGGGGCTGCCCTTGAAGACTGCCCGGAAGCTTCAGATGGTCCAGCGTTCGGCAGCCAGGTTGCTAACAGGAGCGGCACTCAGGGAGCACACCACTCCTCTGTTGAGCCAGCTCCACTGGCTGCCAATCTGCTACCGGGCACAATTCAAGGTGCTGGCGTTAGCCTACAAAGCCCTAAACGGTTCCGGCCCCACTTACCTCTCCGAACGCATCTCCACCTATGAACCGACGCGGACACTAAGATCTTCCGGGGAGGCCCTGCTCTCGGTCCCGCCTGCGTCACAGGCACGGTTGGCGGGGACGAGAGACAGGGCCTTCTCGGTGGTGGCCCCTCGGCTATGGAATGCCCTACCTATTGACATCAGACAGGCCCCTTCGCTGCTGGCGTTTCGGAAGAAGGTTAAGACCTGGCTCTTTGAGCAAGCGTTTGGCTAATCAGTGCAAGTGAACATAGGAAGACGGTAAAATTGAACATAGGAATGGCACAAGGATTACGAGAATGGATTTTGCTTTGTTATCGAGGCATCATGTATTGATAATAATTGTGTATTTTGTTATTGTGTATGACGTGTTTTAACTGTTATTGTTGTGATAATTTACATTGTGTAAACCGCATTGAGTCACCTAATTAGGCTGAGAAACGCGGTATAGAAATAAAGCAAATAAATAAATAAATAAATAAATAAATAAATAATATATCTCACAGAATCTACAAGCTCGGGATCTATAATTGTCATTCACTATGGATCATCATGTCCCATATTTTTAATGGTGGTGACATGAATGTGGACATGCTGAAATATGTATATTCCTTGTTGTTGTTCATTCGTTCAGTCGTCTCCGACTCTTCGTGACCTCATGGACCAGCCCACGCCAGAGCTCCCTGTCGGCCGTTACCACCCCCAGCTCCCTCAAGGTCAGTCCAGTCACTTCAAGGATGCCATCCATCCATCTTGCCCTTGGTCGGCCCTCTTCCTTTTGCCTTCCACTTTCCCCAGCATCATTGTCTTCTCAGGCTTTCCTGTCTCCTCATGATGTGGCCAAAGTACTTCAATTTTGTCTCTAGTATCCTTCCCTCCAATGAGCAGTCGGGCTTTATTTCCTGGAGGGATGGACTGGTTGGATCTTCTCGCAGTCCAAGGCACTCTCAGAACTTTCCTCCAACACCACAGCTCAAAAGCATCGATCTTCCTTCGCTCAGCCTTCCCTAAGGTCCAGCTCTCATCTTGCTAGTTACTATTTTATTTTCCACCTGACTGGTCCATTTAGTTTTCTTGGCAAGGATACTGGAGTGGTTTGCCATTGCCTTCCCCAGGGATCACGCTTGGTCTGACCTCTCTGCCACAACCGTCCCGTCTTGGGTGTCCCTTCACGGTTTCGCTCATGACATCATTGAGGTGCTCAAGCTCCAGCGCCCCGACAAGGCGGTGATGGGCATCCCAAGCCACCTTGTCTCTCTCCTGAGGAATCTGTACAAGGACCAAGTAGCAACAGTCAGAACTGACCATGGAACAACAGACTGGTTCAAGATTGGGAAAGGCGTACGGCAAGGCTGCATCCTCTCACCCAACCTTTTTAACTTGTATGCAGAACACATCATGCGATGTGCGGGTCTTGATGAATGCAAAGCTGGGGTGAAAATTGCTGGAAGAAACATTAACAACCTCAGATATGCAGATGACACCACTCTGATGGCCGAAAGCGAGGAGGAGCTGAGGAGCCTTCTAATCAAGGTGAAAGAAGAAAGCGCAAAAGCCGGGTTGCAGCTAAAAGTCAAAAAAACCAAGATTATGGCAACAAGAATGATTGACAACTGGAAAATAGAGGGAGAAACCGTGGAGGCCGTGACAGACTTTGTATTTCTAGGTGCAAAGATTACTGCAGATGCAGACTGTAGCCAGGAAATCAGAAGACGCTTACTTCTTGGAGAGCAATGTCCAATCTCGATAAAATAGTAAAGAGTAGAGACATCAGACTGGCAACAAAGATCCGCCTAGTCAAAGCCATGGTATTCCCTGTAGTAACCTACGGATGTGAGAGCTGGACCTTCGGGAAGGCTGAGCGAAGGAAGATCGATGCTTTTGAGCTGTGGTGTTGAAGGAAAGTTCTGAGAGTGCCTTGGACTGCGAGAAGATCCAACCAGTCCATCCTCCAGGAAATAAAGCCCGACTGCTCACTGGAGGGAAAGATACTAGAGACAAGTTGAAGTACTTTGGCCACATCATGAGGAGACAGGAAAGCCTAGAGAAGACAATTATGCTGGGGAAAGTGGAAGGCAAAAGGGAAGAGGGGCCGACCAAGGGCAAGATGGATGGATGGCATCCTTGAAGTGACTGGACTGACCTTGAGGGAGCTGGGGGTGGTAACGGCCGACAGGGAGCTCTGGCGTGGGCTGGTCCATGAGGTCACGAAGAGTCGGAGACGACTGAACGAATGAACAACAACAACAACAACATCATCACAATTTAATAGCATGGAATATGAGCATCCATTTTTTCATTTTTGTATGTACAAGTATTTCCAAAACCAAATCTCTGTAGCTCCTACACCATGTTTTGCATTTTCAAATTGCCCGAATTAAATGATGTAGGTTCTTGTGGTATTGTTTAATGAATCTGTCGTGTTCTTCCTTTTCCTCATGCTGTAGTGGCTGGTGAGGCTTTTCTGGAGCTAATGTTAAACAACAGTACAGATTTGACATTTACATCAAGTAGACTTAAAAATTTTTTGCAGTCCTTTCAACAATGGTCCTAATCTGTGCATGATCTTTTCACAAACTGGCAGAGTGAATTTTACTAGTAATATATTTCTCTTTGAGGGGCCAAGTTCTTTAGACACATTGCTCAAAATGATCTTTCTTATGTGATGGCTTCATGCCCATATTTTGGCAGATCTCAAATCAGTGAATGCTGATTAGATGACTCGCAACATTAGCACTGGCTGTCCAGTTTGATGAGATGTCAACAACAAATCTTGAGAGATTCTTATTCATTCAGCATTTGGCTTGAGTCCTTCCATGAGGGAATTTTTATAACTGCAATGCCAGGATGAGTCTCCTCTATTTTCAGTATGTTTTCATCCCATCGATAAATTGTCTAGCAGTTTGGCTAACTGAAAACAAAGAACATGCCAGATACCTGACACGAAGCAAAGAAGCTTGTGGTTGCCAGTTTGTATGCTACAGGGAAATCTGTGAAATTGGTGGATGAGTCTGCTATAACTAAGTCAATGAGGTGTCATTTTTTTATCCTCCCTCCACTCCATTTGCCTTGAGAATTCCACATATGAAATGTGTCACTTCCTCCATCAAGTCTTCCTTTAAGAAGCATAAAAACATGTTACAAAACAAGTTAATTCCTCAACTATTTCTAAAGGGATATCACAATCAGAACAGAACTGGGGAGTAAGAATTCCATAGCTGCAGTTATGAGCAGCTATAGCATTTTACAATTGTTGAAGGCAGCTGTTACAAAACCATTCTGAAGTGTGTCAGAAAGCACTCCAGATTTTCCATGATGGCAGTAACTCCAAATTTCTCAGCAAAATGCTTACAGCGCTCAAAAATGCCATGCAGACATGAAATCTACTGAGCATTATGAACAACTTGTCAAACCTTGATCTACTGGTATTATCAGTTTTGGAAAAGGCCAAATAGTAAGTCACAATGTTATACTTCTGCTGGCATGCTGTAGCTATTCTGAGGGATCATTCCGTTGTTTTTGCCACAACCTACAGCAATGTTAAGAACTGCATGTTTTAAGAGATTTGCCATTCTCTGTCAAGGCGTTGATCGTCTGAAAAATTGAAATGCCAACATACACCGGGGTTTCTTCTGTTATGAATGAAAACGATATTATTCACACAGTATCATCAAACACAAAGAATAGCTTTCCTCTCCCCAAGAAATGGGGAGAGAGAAAGAGCATTTGTCTGCCTCCCACGAGGCATGGGAGGGGTCCATTTGGAACCCTCCAGAAGACTGGGGGCGTGGCCTGCATGCAGGCCGGACCCATGCGGGCGCATTCAGTGCCTGGAAGCCGGGAGGAGAGGACGGACGGCGAGTCAAGAGGACGAAGAGGAGAATCGGAGGGGAGGAGGAGGACAGGAGATAGCCAGAGAGCGGCGAAGAGAGAAGAGAAAGAGGAAGATTTTTAGGGTGCCACAAGAGATAAAGCACCCTTAGGTCGGTTAGGGGCCCTCAGGGGTGGGTGCTTCGAAACCCCCTTTCCCCCCACTCCACTCGGGCCTGCTTACCGGGGTGTTGGGGATGCGGTTTGTTTTTAGGCCCATTTCCAGGTGTTTTTGTGGCGGGCGCGACGGCGTGGTCCCGGGGTGATTTCGGGAGCGGGTGACGTCGTCGGGGTGCATTTCGTCCCTCCACACCCCCCACCCCCCCCACCTCCTCCTCCCATCTTTCTTGCTTTTGGCCTGGTTTGCTCCGTTGATGAGCGTGGCCGCCATGCCCGTTGCTTGGGCCGGTTGGAGTGCGGGACGGAGGAATGGCGGGTTGGCGCGCCTGCGCTCCCTTCCCTTTTAGTGCCATTTTGGCATGCTGGCGGGGCAGGCATGCGCGGCTAAGTAGGCTCCGGCGGCCACAGGGGTTCGGTATAGTGGTGCCGGCAGTGTGGGTCAGGTGCAGCGTCTTGGTGCATGAGCCTGGCGCATTGACTGGCGGCCTGTCGGGTTCGCCAGGGGGCCCGGCCTTGTTGGCGGGCTTCCAGCGTTTTTGCCGTTGGACGCGAGTACGGCCGCCATCTTAGGTGAAGGTGCGGCCGCCATTTTACTTATTTCAAATATATAATACTAATAATAGGTCAAGGGCGGGGGGACCGAGCCGCGAGGCCAGTTGAGCCCCTGGGGTCACCCCCAGTGTAGCGGAGCGCTGCAGCCTCCCGATACAAACTTATAGGGGCTTGTAGGCCTTTAGCAGTAGTCGGGGGCATTTGGCTCTGGGGGTGAGCTTCGGTTGCTAGCTCTACCCCTTTTTCAACTTGTCAGCGGGAATTAAGGCAATAAAAAGGAATCAAGATAGCCCTGGCAGTTGGGTGGGCTATATATATATGCTGGGAGCTCCCGATGTGAGCTTCAACGTGGTTTCACTTGGCAGTGGTTTAGTTGCAGGGGGATGGCACCAACAGGCCTGGGTCTAGGCTGGGGACATTGCTGTTGGTGAGCTCGCATTTGTATCGTCAGATGTAGTTGACTTGGTATCTATGGCATATTAAAAAAAATTATATTTAAGTTGTTTGGATCAATAAGCCTCTGTTCTCGGCGATGGCCGGGGATAGGGGTGCGAGTTCCTGCTATTAGCTCCAACACATATAATCCGTGGAGTGGACATAAAACCAAATGTGGCTGGAGGTATAGGCCTCAATTGGTGGTTCTACTTACGGGGGTACTTGGTGAGCTCGCAATGTCGGTTCTTATATGTGTTGGCCGCGCAGTGATGATAAGTGCAAATGTGAGTAGATCAATAGACCCGGTCTGTGGGGGTTTTCCTTCTATGCTGGCACCCTAACAATAATGTGGCCAGTAAAAAACAGTCAATCCTACTCGGCATATCGGAGGCCAGGATTTGCTGAGGGGCGAAATTAAAGGAGCCTTTGATATTAATTTACAACTGTACAAATGAAGTGCATACCTGCCCTTTATATATATATATATACGTGACAAAGTCATCGTCAATTTTTCTTTCAGGATGGCGCCAAAGAAGAACGTGGGCGGCCCTAAAGGGAAGGGACCAGCCAAGAAGACTGTGGCGAAGCGCCCCCTTCCTCCTCAAGATTCATCATCTGAGGAGGAGGGCGTTTCGGCTGAAGATCTAGACGCCCTGATAGCTAGGATGGATAAATTCGAGAGAGATAGGGGGCTGGTGATGCGGGAGGCAGGTCCGCGCCCGGCACGGCGGGCTAGCAAGAAGTTAATCTTTAAAAATCTGCTTTCCCGTATGTCCGTTTTAGAAGCAGGAGGACGGGCAGCTGGTCAGGAAGAAGAGCGTGAAGGCCCGCTCGAGCCCATCCAGAGGGCACAGGGTTCCGCAGTTCCTGAGTTACCACCACCACAAGCTGGGGGGGATCAGATGGCATTGGTCGGTCCGGCCACCACCTTGCCCGGCCCGGTCCAGGCGGCACCTCAGCTTCAAGCAGTTTCGGCAGTCCAGTTACCGCCTGCGGGGGCACCCAAAGCAGTTGATGCAGTAGCGGCAAATCGAGATGCACCTTCGGCACTGATCGGGGCAGCGACACCGGGCCAATCCTCCGTCCAGTCGGTGGTCGTTGATGGACCTTCGACCTCGTCAGGTAATAGCACCACACTGGTCTGGCCTTGGGGTCAGGACCAGACACAAAGCACAACACTGAATCGGGCAGATTTGGCCTCGGCTGCTGTGGGAGCTCCGGCCACTAAGGTCGGTCTCCAAGTATCTAGTGTGGCGCCGATATCATTAGAGATGGCTAGGACAGGTGACTCGAACCAATACTGGGGAACGGATAGATGGGTTTTGCCGGTGATCACAACGGCTGCCTCTGCGTCTTTGGGTTCTCACTTGTCTCAGAAGACAATAGATAAAATCCTTAGAAATGAGTATGTGGACATTTTTTCCCTATATTTCAGGGAATTAGATAAAAAAGAGAAGGAGGATTTGGACGAGGAAAGAAAAGAAAAACTTAAGAAGAGAAGGGTAGAGCAAAATTGGAAGAACTGGATAGCATGTTATACGATCTATGCATCCTTGTTGGTAGAAGCTCACCCTTACAGGGCCAAGTCCCTCTTTAAGTACCAGAACATAATATACGGGGCTTACGTCAACTACATGGTCAGGCGTGGCTGGTCTACGACAGCCGCTTTCGTGCTGAGGCCGCCACGAAGCCCGATAAGAGGTGGGACCTCATCGACAGTCAACTGTGGATGGAGGTAATGAATTCAACCAGATCAGTTTCTGGTGAGAAGGCCGATAGCGGCCACACTATTCAAAATGTTAAGGCAACTCAGCCCTTTCGTCAGGGAGGCCCAACTCAGCAGACTCAAAAACAAAAAGGCATGTGCTGGGAATATGCGGCCCAGGGAGTCTGCGCTCGTAAGAATTGTAAATTCCAACACGCCTGCACTATTTGTCAGGGCAACCACTCAGCTAAAAGCTGCTTCAAGGGAAAATCCGCAAGACCTACGCCTAGAGATGCCCAGTTCAGCCGAAAGAACCCAGCCCAACTTAACGTTCCAAAAGGGCCCCAGTCCAATTAAGGTGGGCCCCCTTAGTTGGTGGTTAGAAAGATACCCGGACAGGGACGCAGCAATTTATTTGCTGCGCGGCTTTAGGGAGGGATTTAGAATTCCGGCCTTGGGGCCGCGTTCCCCCTGTTTATCGCCCAATTTGAAGTCTGTGCTGGGTTTCGAGGCTGTAGTTAAGGAAAAGATTGATAAAGAAGTTAAAGAGGGCAGGGTTTTGGGTCCATTTGTTTCACCCCCCACGGCTCGATTTAGGGTTTCCCCGTTGGGAATAGTCCCCAAAAAAGCCGTCGGAGAATTCCGCCTCATTCACCATTTGTCCTACCCCAAAGGGAGGTCGGTGAACGACGCCATTCCCGATGAGCAATGCTCGGTTAGCTACACTTCATTTGATGCGGCAGTGCAATTGGTTCGCCGTTACGGGCCGGGAGCTGAATTGGCCAAGTGCGATATCAAATCGGCTTTCAGGCTGCTCCCGGTGCACCCAGACGATTTTGAGCTGTTGGGTTTTCGGTTTCAGGGTTTGTTCTATTTGGATCGAGCTCTGCCCATGGGGTGTGCTGTGTCCTGCGCCACTTTTGAAACCTTTAGTACTTTTCTCGAGTGGGCAGTAAAAACACAGTCGGGTCTCAGAGGTGTCGTACATTATTTGGACGACTTTCTTTTTGTGGGAGAAGGCCGCTCGGGTGATTGCGGTACCCTCCTACGCGCCTTTCAACAGCTGGCGCACTCCCTGGGAGTGCCGCTAGCTGAGGAAAAAACGGAAGGTCCCCTCACAGTGCTGACATTTTTAGGGATAGAACTTGATACGGTTAATCAGTTTTCCAGACTGCCGGCTGAAAAAGTTGAGTGTTTGATAGCTAAACTACAACACTTTTTGTCACGGCGCAAAGCCACCCTTCGAGAATTCCAGCAAATAATCGGCCATTTAAATTTCGCATGCAAGGTAGTAGCGCCCGGTCGGGCTTTTCTACGTAGACTGTGCGATGCCATCTCCGGCATAGCAATGCCCCATCATCACATTAGGTTGACGTCAGAGATAAAAGCAGACTTAGACACTTGGCTGCGATTTTTGCGCCAGTTTAATGGTATATCTTTTTGGCGTCAAGAGTTATTGGTTCGGAATGCCTTGCAAGTCGCATCCGATGCTTCGAGCTCTATTGGTTTCGGAGTTTACTTCAATGGGCACTGGTGTGCCGAGAAGTGGCCCGAGGAATGGCATATGTGGGGCATTACATCAGATTTAACTTTTTTGGAATTCTTTCCCATCCTGGTTGCAGTCACCCTTTGGGCTGACAGGTTTGCCAATTCCACGGTCCACTTCTGGTGTGACAACATGGCCACAGTACAGGTCATTAACACGCTCACATCCAAGTCACGCAGGGTTATGGGCGCTGTCCGCCTATTTGTTTTGCATTGTCTTAAATTTAATGTGTTGTTTCGTGCATTCCACGTCGCGGGTCTTAACAACGCCTTGGCTGACGCTCTGTCTCGTATGCAGATGGAGCGGTTCAGACTGCTGGCACCCGACGCGGACGTCCAGCCGGAGCGCATGCCAGACCATCTCTGGAAGGCTGGAGCGACGAAGCCACGTTAGGTATGAGTTTTGCGTTAGCACCTAGTTCCAGGAAATCATACGCCAGGGCAGTTCAAGAATTCATAGAATTTAGAAAACACTACAATTTACCTGAAAGTATGCCGGCACCTTATGACCACTTGGTCCAGTTTTGTGTATATCACAAGAGGAGGGGCGTGGCAGCCCAATCAATTCGGTCAAAGTTGTCGGCGCTTGCATACTGGTTTAAGGCCCAGGGCCTTTGCGACCCCACCGATGACTTTCGCCTTCAAAAAATTTTAACGGGGTGGTCCAGGCAGCGCGGTCATCTGAGGGATGATCGCCAGCCCTTCACACCTGCAATCCTTAAGGGGCTTAAACAGTTATGGCCCAGCCTGTGCACGACACGTTACGAACAGCTGTTATTTCATGCGGCGGCGTTGACTGCATTTTCGCAGCTCTTCGGGTGAGTGAATTGGTGGCATTATCCAAAAAAGATACCTCACACCGCGCGCTTTTGGTTTCGGATGTTATGGTTTTTCGAGAGTGTATGGAAATTAGAGTTAGAACTTCCAAAACGGACCAAGGGTCGAGAGGCCAGGTGCTTAGGCTTCAAAAGTGCGGGGATGACGAACTGTGCCCCGTTCTGGCTATGACACAATTTACAGCACTCAGGGGCATTGGCGGAAGCTACTTGTTTTGTCATCAGGATGGCACACCGCTGACAAAATTCCAGTTTTGGGCTATCACAGCCAAGGCGCTTAATCTCATGGGGTTGGGTCACCTTAAATTTGGGACCCACTCATTTAGGATTGGAGCAGCCTCCTCGGCAGCGGCCATGGGTTACAAGAATGACGAAATAAGAGCCCTGGGCCGGTGGAAGTCTGGTGCGTTTCGAGGTTACATACGATCAGCTTCCTCATAAGTTGTTGTTATCGTTGCAGGTCGCGCTGGGCTGGTTCATAGATGGAGGGTCCTGGTCTGCGGTCACAGTTTTGTTTTCTGGGCTGGAAGAGAGGCCCTCAAGACTGCCTATGGCCAGCATTTGGGCCTCGCGGCTAGTGCAACGGTGGAATGGAAGGGCGTAAGAGGCCTTCGTTGGGACGGGTTGCGCCCCTTGCTGTTTGATGCCAGGAGTGGGCCCCCTCCTGATGTTTTGGTTGTCCACCTCGGTGGCAACGACCTGGGCCTTTTAACAGGCAAAGCCCTCTTTTTACAGGCACGGGCTGACATTCGGAAGATCTGGTGGGCATGGCCCCGGGTTCACGTGGTTTGGTCAGCAATTATACCACGTCGCAAGTGGCTAGGAGGAGGCGACGTGCGTAGGCTAGAGAAAGCCAGAAAGCGGGTGAACCGTGCCATGAGAGTTTTCATGATCCATCAGAGGGGTCATTATTTGGAGCACCCAAACATCACACGAGACGTCGAGAGTTTATATCGTGGTGATGGGGTGCATCTTTCTGAATTGGGCAACCAACAGTTTTTGTTAGATTTGCGGGAAGGTATTAGAAGGGTGTTAGAGGAATTGGTGGGGGATGGGGACGAAATAGACATTTGACCCCAATCCGTGGCATAATTAGCGAGGGAAATTCCATTAGTCGGTGTGCACCTAGGGCACCCCTTTAAGGGGTGACAGGCCATTAAGTTGAGCACTCACCACAGTTAATGGGTGAAGTGTAGTTAAATGGCCTCGGAATGGAAGGAGTCTTGATGCAACAGCTTGGAAAGAGACTCCTCATTCATTTCCCTTATGGTGATCTGGTTTATTACCAGAGAACCCAGGTGCTTCGCCCGGAAATTATTGTTATCGGGTAGTGTTACTACCTGGGTTAGGTTTCACCGGTTCCTGACACCCTTGAGTTAAGTTAAGGAGTTAAATAGGTAACGTTAAATAAAAGTTGCCCAATTTGAATCCAAAATATTGGTGTTTGTGTCGTTTATTCTCATGTCTTACTTCGGGGGTTGGCAGACAAATAGTCATAATTACTAAAATAATGCAATTATTTTCTCATCTTCAAAAGATACAAACGTACCCTTTTGATATTCCTGGGACTTTATCACATGAAGCAGGCAAACTGGCATTGAATCTGTGTTGTCGCCTTTAGGGACAGTCTCCATTACATAATGCCATGCACACTGATCTGCTGCTTTCCTCTAATTAACCAATTCCCCACTATATCTAGGCAAAATCCTGCTACATTGTGCAATGTGTTCATTTGTCTTCTGTGCCAGTATGTTGACAGGAAAGTCATGTCAGGGGGTGGGATTCTTGCACCATACCTCTCTCCACCCACTCCCTTGTTATCCCCAGGCTGTCTGTGCTCATGTTTATTTAATATCTTTTAGTTATATGTACTTTTTTTTTGTTAACCATTGCTGAAACTACAAAATTTCTGTTTAAAGAAATCTAGAGCAGTAGAAGTGCAGCACGTTGGGGTTGCAAACAATATGAAACTATTATCACCAGACTACAGGTCAGTGAATTGGTGCAACTGCACAAATAAAGAGAGGTGGGATAACAAGGGGGCACACTATCTATGATCATGCAACTGCCATACAATAGCAGCTTTGTGTGATAATATTATCTCCTTGCATGGTTCTACTTCCAAACTAAAAGTTGTTGAGATCTCTTCTTTTCTTTTCTTTTCTTTTGTTAAGCAAGCGGCCAGCTATTGCTTTCTCTAAGACAGTGGTTCCCAACCTGTGGTCCATGGTCCCCAAGAACTAAAATATGGTCCACGGCCTCATCATTACTACACCATTGCACAAGAGCAACTGACCTTGCGAAACCCTCTTATAGTGCTGAGGCAACAGGGATATCAGGAGGGGAAAGGCTGACTACCCACAAAAGGCACCACAACAAGCCTCCTGATTGCTGCTTCTCCTCCTCCCTCCCCCTGAGCAGAGCTGTTCCATGTAGCACCTGGAAGTAGGGGCACCTTAGTGTCTTTGTTTTTAGGCTTGTTTCTGGGGTTATTTGGGGTGCTGATTCATAAAATTGCATTGGATAGACCACATCAGCTCTAGATTATTAAATATGGTTTTCTGTGGACAAGCAGAACTAATGGGTGGCATATGTTCTGTATCGGAAACAAGAGTTGATGTGGTCTATCCAATGCAATTTTCTGAATTAGCAGCTCAAATAACCAAACCTAATCTAAAGTTGACCAAAAACTGATTCGTAACTCTTTTAGTACTAATGTTGTAGAGTGGTTCCTGGTCAAAAAAAGAGTAGGAGCAGGAAAAAAAAGTAGGGTGAGCAGTAAGATGTTTGCATTTTAATTTTCAGAATTAATAATTCATACATCTCAAGAATCAGCATTCAGACTGAAAAAAATGGTAGAGAAAAAAGTTAAAGTCAAGTTGGGAACAGATATAACAGAGCTAGAAGATATGAAATTTTGGAGGCAACATTCCAGACATAGTTGTTCATTTCTCCAAGGCTGGACTTTATTCCTAACATGTGGTCATGAAACAGTAATATTATGCAGCCAGTCAATCAATAGAGATGAACTTTATTATAACACTAAAAGAGATTATAGAAGAATATAGCAAGAACCAGAATAAAGTCAATAATCTAGTTGGCAGATATAATCAATGGTTTGGAAAAGAGTGGCAGAAGGCCTTTAGGAAATGAATAGATGAGGAGAAATTTCCAGAGCAGGCCAAGTATATGCGCATGACAATTTATTTGCCAGAGGACAGTGTGCTAGAAAGTAAAATGCGTAGTGGAATTGAAAGTTGAGGGAAGGAGAAAACTTGTGATGAAAGAGTGGAAGCTTAACTGAGAGATGATCGGGGAAGCAATAGTCAAAAGTGAAAGTTTTAGGTCAGCATGCCAAAGAACAAGGAAAGCCCACCCCTAAACTTACAGTACATCCCATATGAATTTCACAAATAATGTATTTATCTCACTCAAACTCTTTGTGATTGAAAAGAGATGTGTGGTAATGTCACTATCCTCATGGACCTCTGGAAAAGCGCCATGTGTTTCTGGAGGATTGCTGTCATTGTTCATTCATTTTTGTAGGAAAATAGATTAACACTCTTCTGCCATTCCCTCCCACTCTCCTCTGGTTAGAAAAGGGTTGTGTTGGTGCACTGTAGCAAAAAATAGGTAGGTTTGGGGTAAGATTTTTGTCATTGAATTTTGTTGTTGAGTGTTTTCATGTCAAACTCACTACAGAATTCTAACCTCCAAAATGACCAAGAAAGTGAGTTACAATTGTGTAAATTAGACTCATGCCATTGTACCTAAATAAGAAAATGTCCACCATATATTCATTCATTATATATGCAAATATTTATTTCACTTAATCCCGCAAATAAGAATTTTGAAAATCGGCAATTTTTCCAACCCCTGTTGATTTTTTTCCCATGTCTTTCAAACAATATATTGGGATGTCTTGTTTTGGGATTATCTTTTGGGTTAGCCTTTGCACTGAGTAAGATATACAATAATGTTTGTTATTCTAGCTACCCAAAATTACCAAAAATTCCAAGCAGCACAAAGCACATATTCCAGTATGTTATGGCTGCTACATAAAGATTGATGTAGCTAACGAGTGGAAATATCAAAACAGAACTCTG
>NW_026847438.1:250680715-250793666 GCF_025583915.1 Anolis sagrei ordinatus | reverse complement strand
TTTGAGCCTGCCACTTTTGGACTCTCCCTTGCTGAGGTGTTCCAGTGAGTGTCTCTGTAGATCTTAGAAAACTATTTCTAGATTTAAGTCGTTGACGTGCTGGCTGATACCCAAACAGGGGATGAGCTGGAGATGTCTCTGCCTTGGTCCTTTCACTATTGGTTGCCACTTCCCGGCGGATGTCAGGTGGTGCAATACCGGCTAGACAGTGTAATTTCTCCAGTGGTGTAGGGCGCAGACACCCCGTGATAATGCGGCATGTCTCATTAAGAGCCACATCCACTGTTTTAGTGTGGTGAGATGTGTTCCACACTGGGCATGCATACTCAGCAGCAGAGTAGCATAGCGCAAGGGCAGATGTCTTCACTGTATCTGGTTGTGATCCCCAGGTTGTGCCAGTCAGCCTTTGTATGATATTGTTTCTAGCACCCACTTTTTGTTTGATATTCAGGCAGTGCTTCTTGTAGGTCAGAGCACAGTCCAGAGTGACTCCCAGGTATTTGGGTGTCGCTGCAATGCTCCAGTGGGATTACTTCCCAGGACATCCTCAGAGCTCGGGATGCTTGTCTGTTCTTGAGATGAAAGGCACACGTCTGTGTTTTAGATGGGTTCGGAATTAGCTGGTTTCCCCTGTAATAGGCAGTAAGAGCACCTAGAGCTTTGGAAAGCTTCTGTTCAACCATCTCAAAACTCCCTGCTTGAGCAGTAATGGCACGATCATCAGCATAGATGAAACTCTCTGTCCCTTCTGGCAGTGGCTGGTCATTTGTGTAGATGTTGAACATGGATGTATAATATCACAAAGGACTACCGTCTCACCCGCCTCATAGGAAACCTGCTACAAAACAGGAGCTTTTTTGTTGAGTTCCAGGGCCAGAGAAGCAGAAACAGAAGAACGGCCTGCCTCAGGGGAGCGTGCTTGCTTCAACATTAGTACCAAAGGGTTAAAAAACGGTTTTTGTTCAACTTTAGATTTGGTTATCTGGGGTGCCGATTCAGAAAACTGCATTGGGTAGACCACATCAGCTCTAGTTTCTGATACCGAACTTATGTCATCCAGTAGTCGCCACCTGCTCACCCACATTTTTAATAATAAGAGCTGCTCTCGTTGCAACTGTATAGTAACGGTGAGGCCGCAGACCATATTTTAGTTCTTGCAAACCATTTGTAGTCCACAGACCGTGGGTTGGGAACCACTGGACTAGATAGCCTTTTGGGGTCCCTTCCAACTCTGCCTGGGAGTTTGGTGGCGCCTCCTTCTTTGTAAACAGAGGTAACAGCCCTCTGTCAGGAGTGCTTTGATTGTGCCTTCCTGCCTGGCAGGAGGGGGTTGGACTAGATAGCCTTTGGGGGTCCCTTCCAACTCTGCCTGGGAGTTTGGTGGCGCCTCCTTCTTTGTAAACAGAGGTGACGACCCTCTGTCAGGAGTGCTTTGATTGTGCCTTCCTGCCTGGCAGGAGGGGGTTGGACTAGATAGCCTTTGGGGGTCCCTTCCAACTCTGCCTGGGAGTTTGGTGGCGCCTCCTTCTTTGTAAACAGAGGTGACGACCCTCTGTCAGGAGTGCTTTGATTGTGCCTTCCTGCCTGGCAGGAGGGGGTTGGACTAGATAGCCTTTGGGGGTCCCTTCCAACTCTGCCTGGGAGTTTGGTGGCGCCTCCTTCTTTGTAAACAGAGGTGACGACCCTCTGTCAGGAGTGCTTTGATTGTGCCTTCCTGCCTGGCAGGAGGGGGTTGGACTAGATAGCCTTTGGGGGTCCCTTCCAACTCTGCCTGGGAGTTTGGTGGCGCCTCCTTCTTTGTAAACAGAGGTAACAGCCCTCTGTCAGGAGTGCTTTGATTGTGCCTTCCTGCCTGGCAGGAGGGGGTTGGACTAGATAGCCTTTGGGGGTCCCTTCCAACTCTGCCTGGGAGTTTGGTGGCGCCTCCTTCTTTGTAAACAGAGGTGACGCCCTCTGTCAGGAGTGCTTTGATTGTGCCTTCCTGCCTGGCAGGAGGGGGTTGGACTAGATAGCCTTTGGGGGTCCCTTCCAACTCTGCCTGGGAGTTTGGTGGCGCCTCCTTCTTTGTAAACAGAGGTAACAGCCCTCTGTCAGGAGTGCTTTGATTGTGCCTTCCTGCCTGGCAGGAGGGGGTTGGACTAGATAGCCTTTGGGGGTCCCTTCCAACTCTGCCTGGGAGTTTGGTGGCGCCTCCTTCTTTGTAAACAGAGGTAACAGCCCTCTGTCAGGAGTGCTTTGATTGTGCCTTCCTGCCTGGCAGGAGGGGGTTGGACTAGATAGCCTTTGGGGGTCCCTTCCAACTCTGCCTGGGAGTTTGGTGGCGCCTCCTTCTTTGTAAACAGAGGTAACAGCCCTCTGTCAGGAGTGCTTTGATTGTGCCTTCCTGCCTGGCAGGAGGGGGTTGGACTAGATAGCCTTTGGGGGTCCCTTCCAACTCTGCCTGGGAGTTTGGTGGCGCCTCCTTCTTTGTAAACAGAGGTGACGACCCTCTGTCAGGAGTGCTTTGATTGTGCCTTCCTGCCTGGCAGGAGGGGGTTGGACTAGATAGCCTTTGGGGGTCCCTTCCAACTCTGCCTGGGAGTTTGGTGGCGCCTCCTTCTTTGTAAACAGAGGTAACAGCCCTCTGTCAGGAGTGCTTTGATTGTGCCTTCCTGCCTGGCAGGAGGGGGTTGGACTAGATAGCCTTTGGGGGTCCCTTCCAACTCTGCCTGGGAGTTTGGTGGCGCCTCCTTCTTTGTAAACAGAGGTGACGACCCTCTGTCAGGAGTGCTTTGATTGTGCCTTCCTGCCTGGCAGGAGGGGGTTGGACTAGATAGCCTTTGGGGGTCCCTTCCAACTCTGCCTGGGAGTTTGGTGGCGCCTCCTTCTTTGTAAACAGAGGTGACGACCCTCTGTCAGGAGTGCTTTGATTGTGCCTTCCTGCCTGGCAGGAGGGGGTTGGACTAGATAGCCTTTGGGGGTCCCTTCCAACTCTGCCTGGGAGTTTGGTGGCACCTCCTTCTTTGTAAACAGAGGTAACAGCCCTCTGTCAGGAGTGCTTTGATTGTGCCTTCCTGCCTGGCAGGAGGGGGTTGGACTAGATAGCCTTTGGGGGTCCCTTCCAACTCTGCCTGGGAGTTTGGTGGCGCCTCCTTCTTTGTAAACAGAGGTAACAGCCCTCTGTCAGGAGTGCTTTGATTGTGCCTTCCTGCCTGGCAGGAGGGGGTTGGACTAGATAGCCTTTGGGGGTCCCTTCCAACTCTGCCTGGGAGTTTGGTGGCGCCTCCTTCTTTGTAAACAGAGGTGACGACCCTCTGTCAGGAGTGTTTTGATTGTGCCTTCCTGCCTGGCAGGAGGGGGTTGGACTAGATGCCCTTTGGGGGTCTCTTCCAACTCTAGGATGCTATGATTTGTGGGTGCAGGTAGTTGTGTATGGAGCAAACTTCACATTTCACATTGTGTCTTGCTGCTTTTCCTTTGCAGACAATAAAGGATTCTCCGGAAGCCAAGTCTCAAATAGAAAATAAAATTTTAATTGTCCTGCAGCGCAGCTTGTCACAAGGCTGTGTCCCACCTGCTCTTTGGCGCCAAGGGACAGCCACCTTTGGAGCTGTTTCCCCCCATAAAAGACCCCAAGAGCTTCGGGAAAGGGAGGGAGGCCAAAGCAGCGCCCCACCAGGGGTTGATTTTGGACCCAAAGGAAAGAAGGTGCTGCTGTTAAGGCAAGGCGGGCGAGGGGAGGACCCCCCACAGGCCGGGAATGAAGCAGCCCCTCCAGAAAGGAATGAGGAAAAGTATGAGGATGATGAGGATGATGAGATTCAGGGCCACTCATGGCTTGGGCCCCTGGAGTGGAAGAGAGTGGCAGTCGTCCAGTATGTGCACACCTGCATTCGCATGAATACATATGCATACACACATATATGCATATGCATTAATCCTTATGCACATACATATGCACGTACATGTACACACATGTATTAATACTTATGCACATACATATATGCATATGCATTAATACTTAAAATGCATATGCACACACATAATCATACATATGCATATACACATACATACATTTGCATTAATACTTATGCACACACATGTGTATACATATGCATTAATACTTATGCACATACATGTACACACATGCATTAATATTTATGCACATACATATACATACATATGCATGCACATGTACACACATATGTATTAATACTTATGCATACACATATTACATACATATGCAACAATGTTTGCACACATATACATATGCATTAATCCATATGCACACATATGCATACATATGTATTAATACTTATGCACACTCATATTACATACATATATGCATATGCCTTAGTACTTATGCACACGCATATACATACATATGCATTAATCCTTATGCACACATAGGCATCAATGCATATGCACACACAGTCATACATATGCATATACACATACATGCATTAATACCTATGCACATACATATACACACATATGCACACACATGTACACATATGTATTAATATTTATGCACACACATATTACATACATATATGCATATGCATTAATACTTATGCACACACATATACACATATATGTAGTAATGCATATGCACACCCATAATCATACATATGCATATACACATACATTTGCATTAATGCATATGCACACACGTGTATACCTATGTATTAATACATATGCACACATGTACAAACATGCATTAATATTTATGCACATACATATTACATACATATGCAACAATGTTTGCACATACATATACAAATGCCTTACTCCACATGCACACATATACATACATATGCATTAATCCATATGCCCACAGCAGGTCAGTGGACTGGGAGAATGTGTTGGCTTGGCCTGGCCATTCAAGTGCTAGCTGGACACTCACCAAAGATCACATTGGCGCCGTAAGGCCACACAGAGTGATGGTCAACACTTCCTGGGACCCCCAGGATTTGTGGGAAGGCGCATGGGTGTGTGCGCACCATATAAGAAAAGGCCAGAGAAGAAGCGGAGAGCTCAGTGGCCGGACTGGACAATGGGTGTCCGGGGCAGGGAGGGATTTCTCCCAAAAGTCTGGGGAAGCCTCCCTCGCCCCCTTAAGTGCCAAAATGCAGCCGGAGGGTCCTTTTGGGGGGACCCCTGGTTCAGGCCGCGCAGTTGTCCACGCAGTCCTTCCCGCTCTGGAAGAGGTGGTAGATGCTGGTGAGGGGGAACATGGCCAGGGCCCCCACCAAGGAGCCGGCCTGGATGACCGCCCCGCACCAGACCAGGGCCGAGTGTCCGGCCTCGTGGAGCAGGCTCCCAATCACCACCTTCAGGTAGGAGAAGAGGCCCAGGAAGAGCGTCCAGGAGACAATCTGCAAGAGAAGGACGCGCAGCGTCAGCCTCGGGTCCCATCCCTCGCCACTTGGACATACGTACACATTAATAGCCATGCACGCACATACCCATACACAGGCATTAATACTTCTGCACACACACACACATATATACACATATGTGTTGATTCTTAATCATATACATGCATATGGATGCATTATTACTTATGCACATGCCTATACATAATATGCAATAATTATGTACATGCATATACATACATAGGTATTAATGCACATGCCTATACAGATACATGCATTAATAGTTATGCATGTACATATCCATACATATGCATTCGTACTTCTGTGTGCGTGCACACAATGCATTAATACATATGCACACACATATACATGCACATGCATTAATACTTATGCACATATATATGTTGATACTTAAGCACACACATATACATAAAATGTATTAATACTTATGTACATGCATATACATACACATGCATTAATAGTTATGCATGTACATATCCATACATATGCATTCATACTTCCGTGCGCGTGCACACACATGCATTAATACACATGCACACACATATACATGCACATGCATTAATACTTATGTACACGCATACATAAAATGTATTATTACTTACGTACTTGCATATACATACACATGCATTAATAGTTAGGCATGCACATACCCATACATATGCATTCATACTTCTGTGCATGTGCACACACATGTATTAATACACATGCACACACATATACATGCACATGCATTAATACTTATGCACATATATATGTTGATACTTAAGCACACACATACACATAATATGAATGAATACTTATATACATGCATATACATACATATGTATTGATGCACATGCATAAACATACACATGCATTAATAGTTATGCATGTACATATCATATGTATGCATTAATACTTCTGCCCTGCGCACACACATGCAATAGATATGCACACACACATATATATATGCATTTATACTTTTGCACACACATGTACGTGCATATGCATTAATATTTATGCACATGCATATGCATACATGTGCATCAATACTTATGCTCAGACAAATACAAATGTATGCATTAATATTTATGCACACAAATATTCTTACATATGCACATAGACATAGATGCATAAGCATTAATTGATAGTAACTGTTATGGTTACTATCACTAATATATATATATATACATACACACACACACATACACATACACACACACACACACACACATACATATATATGGAGTTAAGCAGTGCAAGGGGGAGCGCTGTTGGAAAGATAAGTTGCTGCCTTGAGGTGTGGAGGGTTTCGTTCAGGTCAACAAAAGCCCACCTTTGGTCCCTTCCTGACCACAGAAAACCGTCCCTTGGAGAAATAGACAAGCAATGCTCCCTCTCTCTGAACGTGGCCATAATGGCTACTATACTTACCACCAAGGTGGCTCCGGCGAGGCTCCCTACCAGCGGTGGGCAGGGGCTCAAGGCGGCCAGAACCATCAGGTAAGCAGCAAAGACGCACCCGGCTGCAGAAATGATGGTCAAGCCCACCAGTGACCTGGAAGGAAAAGAAGAGGCAAGCAATGCATTGGGGTGGCCACAACTGGAAACTCAGCTAGCCAGTCACTACTATAGGCATGGGCCAACTTCAGCCTTCTAGATGTTTTGGACTTCAAGACCCACAATTACCACACTGTCTCTTATTACTTTGCAACTGTAATGCAATGTCTGTGCGGATGTGCCTCCAGGTTGCCTGAAGACCTATGGAGGTGCCTTTGACACCGCCGCATTATCAGCAGTGGAACTCTCTGCCCCAGAGTGTGGTGGAGGCTCCTTCTTTGGAAACTTTTAAACAGAGGCTGGATGGCCATCTGTCAGGGGTGCTTTGAATGCAATATTCCTGCTTCTTGGCAGGGGTTGGACTGGATGGCCCATGAGGTCTCTTCCAACTCTTTGATTCTATGATTCTCTCTATCTTCTCTTCTTCAGGCTAAACAGACCCAGTTCTTTAAGCCGCTCCTCAGAGGGATTATTCATAGTCTCCAGACCTTTGATCCTTTTAGTCTTCCTCCTCTGGATCCCTTCTAGATTGAACTGTGGGGCCCAGAATTGGACACAGTATTCCAGGGGAGGTCTAACCAAAGCAGAATACAACAACAACAACAACAACAACAACAACAACAACAACAACAACAGCAGCAACATTTTATTTATATCCTGCTCCATCTTGCCATGGGGACGGCAAGCAATGGAAGTATGTGAGGGGAACTCATAGGGAGGAGGGAGCAGGCTTCCTTTCTGCTTCCATGGAGACTATGACGCAATGGAGCAATGGCTTCAAACTACAAGAGAGGAGATTCCATCTGAACATCAGGAAGAACTTCCTGACTGTGAGAGCCGTTCAGCAGTGGAACTCTCTGCCCCGGAGTGTGGTGGAGGCTCCTTCTTTGGAAGCTTTTAAACAGAGGCTGGATGGCCATCTGTCAGGGTGATTTGAATGCAATATTCCTGCTTCTTGGCAGAAGGGGGAGTTCTTCCTCATGTTCAGGTGGAATCTCCTTTCTTGTAGTTTGAAGCCATTGTTCCCTTGCGTCCTAGTCTCCAGGGAAGCAGAAAACAAGTTCACTTCCTCCTCCCTGTGGCTTCCTCTCACATATTTATACATGGCTATCATATCTCCTCTCAGCCTTCTCTTCTTCAGGCTAAACATGCCCAGCTCCTAAGCCGCTCCTCATAGGGCTTGTTCTCCAGACCCTTGATCATTTGAGTCGCCCTCCTCTGGACACAGTATTCCAGCGTGTCAATCTGTCTCTTGAATTGTGGTGCCCAGAATTGGACACAATATTCCAGATGTGGTCTAACCAAGGCAGAATAGAGCATGGGGAGCATGACTTCCCTAGATCTAGACACTATGCTCCTCTTGATGCAGGCCAAAATCCCATTGGCTTTTTTTGCCGCCACATCACATTGTTGGCACATGTTTAACTTGTTGTCCACGAGGACTCCAAGATCTTTTTCACACGTACTGCTCTCGAGCCAGGCATTGTCCCCCATTCTGTATCTTTGCATTTCATTTTTTCTGCCATTTTTTCTTCCATCTTGACATTTGGGAGTTGTATTTGATGGGAATTATAGTTCACCTACACTCAAAGAGCATTCTGAACCCCACCAACAATCGAATTGGACCAAACTTCCCACACAGAACCCCTATGACCAACAGAAAATACTATGTACAAATATGTTGTGACTCAGCTGGAACCACAGACACAGACTGATAGTGTTGTGACTCAGATGGGGTCTCAGAGTGATTCTGACGAGGATGATGGGATTCAGGTTCACAATCAGGTTCAAAATGTTCCTGTTGTGGACAATGAGGAACAGGGTGTGCAAGTTCAGTTTCCCACAGCAGGGAAGGATGTTGTTGATGCTGAAACTAGCCAGGTGCAAAGTGACTCAGAAAAGGAGGAGAGTTCTCAGCCTGAGAGTAGGCAGGAAGGCAACCAGGCCTGACTGTAAGGGATCACGGGTTTAGGGTGCAGGGTCCCTTTTCGAAGAAATCCACAGAGTCTAATTGGTTCATGTAAGACACCATTTATTCAAGCTAATCAGCATGAGACGGACAGTCATCACTTCTGTATGAGCTTTCAAAGACTGCCGCCCCCTCCTCTGTTTCTGCTGACCTTTATACTCAAGTTATAGGTCATGGAAAGTACTCTCTTTCCAGCCCCTCTCCCTTGACCTTTTGATGGAAAGTACCTTCTTGTACCTGCAGTCTCTGCCCTTAACCACAACCTTTGGCTTAACCACAACTCAACTTCCTATGTAAGCTTGAACTTTGTTTGACTTCTACATGTCAAATCTTGTTTCTTAAAAACATTTTCTTCTGTGTTGCTCTTTTTCTACAGAGAAAGGGTATATTTCTCTTTTGCTGTTAATTTCAATCAAAGCCCCTTGCTTAACATTTGCAAATTTCACTCAGCACTAACGAGCAGCCTGACCTTGAGGAAATGGGAACCTTAGAACGGGATGACCATTTGGAATTCAGAGTTCAAAGGAGTGTGAGAATAGCTAACTAGAAGGAGGCCAGAGAAATGCTTTCATGTATTGCAAAGGGTATTAAGCAGTGTGTTTGTAAACAAACCTTTGTCAGAGCAACTTTGCGCTCAACCGAGCAGCTTGTGCTCGTTTGCCTGGATTATCTTATAATTCTTTTATGAACTTTTATCTTTTATTTTTCAATAAACTACAAAGGACTTCAGTCTGTGTGCAGTTTTGGTGATTTCAGCAAGGTGAATCTACTCTGAGGTGCGACAATTGCCGACTGGAAGATGACAGGTTCAAATCCTGAGTCGGATTGAGCACCCGACTGTCAAGGCTAGCTTACTATCCACCTAAACAGTTCGAGAAGAGTAGAGAAATTAGGGACCGCTTAAAGAAGGGAAGTATTTTACGACACCATAAAAACGACTCACCGGCAGAGTAGGAACATGGCGAGGAAGCAGGCCACAGGGTTGGCGATGTTGCTGAGCACCACGGAGAGGTGGTAGGCCATGGCTCCATAGGGCAGGCAGGAGTAGGTCTGGACGGAGGGCAGGACCCCATTGGTGAGGGCGTTGGAGACCCCCAGAAGCACCAGCAGGAAGGCGTTCCGTCTCGTCCAGAAGGGGACGGCGACGACGTCGGTGCTGGGCTTGGGCGGGCTGCCCGCCACGTCCGCCGGGCCGCATTCGGAGGAGGGCGTGCTGTCCGTCTGCAGCGGGAAGGACTCCTCGGTGGCCACGCTCTCTTTGGAGGAGGCTTTCTCCCCGTTCCCTCCGTCACGTTCGTGCCACATCACCAGGGCTAGAAAGGCCAGCGCCGAAACGGCCAAGAGTCCCACCAAGAGCCAGAAGTACGTGGTGGCCGAGAAGTTCTCCTCCAGATAACGTGGGAAGGACGCGTTGGCGCCTTGCGTGGCGTTGGGGCACTCCAGCTGCCCCACCCCCTGCCCCAGAGCCAGGATGCAGGGCAGGAGGGCGCTCAGGCCCTGGCCGATGAAGAAGGTGCGGACGAAGAGCGGCGGGAAGCTGTACATGAAGGGCAGGAAGGAGACGTTGGAGGTGCAGCAGGCCAGGGCCAGGGCGAAGGCCAGCGCCAGGTAAGCCAGGCTGTGCGGCGCACCCCCCACCGTCGCCGTGTGCTCCCAGAAGGCCGCCAGCAGGATGGACGCCCCCACCAACAGCGCCTGGATCCCGTGGATCAGCCAGCGCTCCTTCAGCCGCCCCGGCGCAAAGTGGTGTGCCAGCGTCACGCTCACCGGGCCCACGTTCCCCAGCGCAATCAACACCGACAGGTAAGCCGGCAGGTTCCAGCCTGCAAGGAGAGGGAGCAGAACAAACGCCAGGTGAGCAGCGGCAGGAAGGATATCGGGTCCTATTTATTTATTTATTTATTTAGGTTAATCTGGCTGCCGCTCGCTGGACCAGTTGGAGTTTCCGAACAGTCTTCAAGGGCAACCCCACATAGAGTGCGTTGCAGTAGTCTATTCGGGATGTAACAAGAGCGTGGACCACTGTGCCGACATCACATAACAGTAGTATAAAACAATCTAGCAGCAATTAACAGTTAAGAAACAGTTTCTGCATATAACAATAAAACCAAGATAAAACCACTAAAAACCAATTGCACCTCATTAACGGTCAGCATTCGCCATCTCATAGTCCAGTTTCCAGTTCCACTTTGTCAGTCCTAATCGTCTGATTGTCCTTATCTAGTTGTCAGATTGCCCAAAGGCCTGGTCCCACAACCATGTCTTTACTTTCCTCCTGAAGGAGAGGAGGGAAGTTGATGACCTAATTTCCCCCGGGAGTGAGTTCCACAGGTGAGGGGCCACCACCGAGAAGGCCCTGCTCCTCGTCCCCACCAACCTCACTTGTGATAGGGGCGGGGTCGAGAGCAGGGCCTCCCCAGATGATCTCAAACTCCGTGGTGGGACATAGAGGGAGATACGTTCGGACAGGTACGCTGGACCGGAACCGTACAGGGTTTTGTAGGTCAAAACCAGCACCTTGAATTGGAACTGGACCGGCAACCAGTGGAGCTGACACAGCAGGGGGGTGGTGTGCTCCCTGTATGATGCTCACCGGAGTAATCTGGCTGCCGCTCGCTAAACCAGTTGAAGTTTCCGAACAGTCTTCAAGGGCAACCCCACGTAGAGTGCGTTGCAGTAGTCTATTCGGGATGTAACAAGAGCGTGGACCACTGTGGCCAGACACCTACACCAGGGACCAAACATGAAGACTGGAAGGATACGTGGTCCTACAAAGCAGAGGGCTGCGTAGTGTTGTGTGTTTGCCCCCCAAAGGTTCCTTCTTCGTGGCTTGATGGATCTGGACCAAACTTGGCACACAGAACCTTCACTACGCAATGACCCTTTGTTATGGAAGGATATCGGGTCCTATTTATTTATTTATTTAGGTTAATCTGGCTGCCGCTCGCTAAACCAGTTGAAGTTTCCGAACAGTCTTCAAGGGCAACCCCACGTAGAGTGCGTTGCAGTAGTCTATTCGGGATGTAACAAGAGTGTGGACCACTGTGGCCAGACACCTACACCAGGGACCAAACATGAAGACTGGAAGGATACGTGGTCCTACAAAGCAGAGGGCTGCGTAGTGTTGTGTGTTTGCCCCCCAAAGGTTCCTTCTTCGTGGCTTGATGGATCTGGACCAAACTTGGCACACAGACCCTTCACTACGCAATGACCCTTTGTTATGGAAGGATATCGGGTCCTATTTATTTATTTATTTAGGTTAATCTGGCTGCCGCTCGCTAAACCAGTTGAAGTTTCCGAACAGTCTTCAAGGGCAACCCCACGTAGAGTGCGTTGCAGTAGTCTATTCGGGATGTAACAAGAGCGTGGACCACTGTGGCCAGACACCTACACCAGGGACCAAACATGAAGACTGGAAGGATACGTGGTCCTACAAAGCAGAGGGCTGCGTAGTGTTGTGTGTTTGCCCCCCAAAGGTTCCTTCTTCGTGGCTTGATGGATCTGGACCAAACTTGGCACACAAACCAGCACACAATGACTCTTTAAGTTATGGAAGTCAGAAACAATGGCTCCTTACATTAAGGGAGAAAATAGCATCTGTTCCAGAACTGATGGAGCTCTAGCAAATCTTAGCTGAATGACAAGTTGTCAAAACAATCCAATAATGTATAAGCCAATGTTTCTCAAGCTGGGGGTCGGGACCCCTGGGGGGCCGCGAGGGGGTGACAGAGGGGTCGCCGAAGACCATCAGAAAACACAGTATTTTCTGTTGGTCATGGAGGTCTCTGTGTGGGAAGTCTGGCTCAATTCTGTCGTTGGTGGGGTTCAGAGTGCTCTTTGATTGTAGGTGAAGTATAAATCCCAGCAACTACAACTCCCAAATGTCAGGATTCTGTTTTCCCCAAACTCCACTAGCGTTCACATTTGGGCATATTGAGTGTTTGTGCCAAATATGGTCCAGATCCATCATTGTTTGATTCCACAGTGCTCTCTGGATGTAGGTGAACTACAATGCCCAAACTCAAGGTCAATGTCTACTAAACCCTTCCAGTATTTTATGTTGGGCATGGGAGCTCTATATGCCATGTTTGGTTCAATTCCATTGTTAGTGGAGTTCAGAATGCTCTTTGATTGTAGGCGAGCTATACATCCCAGCAACAACAACTCCTACATATCAAGTCTATTTTCCCCAAATTTCACCAGTGTTGACATGTGGGCATAGTTTGGTCCAGATCCATCATTGTTTGAGTCCACAGCGCTCTCTGGATGTAGGTAAACTACAATTCCCAAACTCAAGGACAATGCCCACCAAACCCTTCCAGTATTTTCTGTTGGTCATGAGAGTCCTGTGTGCCACATTTGGTTCAATTCCATCATTGGTGGAGTTCAGAATGCTCTTTGATTATAGGTGAACTATAAATCCCAGCAACTACAACTCCAAATGACAAAATCATAATTTTTAGAGTGATGGTCACTCCTTGTGTAGTGAGACGTTTTGTTGCCAAATTTGATGTGATTTCATTCATTGGTTCTTTTGTTTTTAAGGTACTCATTATGCACAGAGCATTTTTATATATATAGATGTCACGGCATTGAACGTTTGCCGTATCTATGTTGTGCCCTGTCCCGAGTCCCCTGGTTCAGGGTGAGAAGGGCGGAATATAAATGTTTTAAATAAATAACTCTTTCTGAATAATCCTAAAAGGCACATTTCTGGGTTTTTCTTAACCTTTTTGGTGACCATTTTATTTTCTTCAATAGCCAAACTTTTCCAAAAGTTTTGTACTATAGCGCAGGACCACCAGATGTCAACGAAAGAGCCTTCCAGTTTTCTCCTCGACAAGTTTTATCTATTTTGGCCATTTGCTTTGGAGTTATAGAGCTCCTGTAGAACATTTTATACATGTTTTATCTCACTGAATTGCTGGAACAGCTCAGCAAGAGAGAGTCCAAAAGTGGCAGGCTCAAACTCAGAACCTCAACCAATGGCTGATACCCAATGAGAGACTCCCCCCTGGGCACACAGAAAACTGGGTGACTTGGAAGGCGCTAAACAGATTGTGCTCTGGCACCACGAGATGCAGAGCCAGCCTTCAGAAATGTACTTACTTACTTACTTACTTACTTACTTAGGTGATCCCTCGTTGGACGAGTAAGATGGTCTTCCATTATGCATTTCCTTGTGGGTTCGTAGGTGGCTGTGGAGCCCTGTTCTTGACCTGCATCTTCTCCCACAGTGAAGGCATTAGTTTCCAGGTAGAAAGCGGTCCCGGTTGGGGTTAGCTTGACGCGCCTTCCTCCTGGCACGTTTCTCTCTTTCGCCCTCCATTCGTGCCTCTTCAAATTCTGCAGCACTGCTGGTCACAGCTGACCTTCAGATGGAGCGCTCAAGGGCCAGGGCTTCCCAGTACTCAGTGTCTATGCCAGAGATTTTAAGGTTGGCTTTGAGCCCATCTTTAAATCTCTTTTCCTGTCCTCCAACATTCCGTTTTCTGTTCTTAAGTTCAGAGTAGAGCAACTGCTTTGGGAGCCAGTGGTCAGGCATCCGGACAACGTGGCCGGCCCAGCGGAGTTGATGACAGAGGACCATCGCTTCAATGCTGTTGGTCTTTGCTTCTTCCAGCACGCTGACGTTTGTCCGCTTGTCTACCCAAGAGATTTGCAGGATTTTCTGGAGGCAGTGCTGATGGAATCATTCCAGGAGTTGCATGTGACGTCTATAGACAGTCCACGTCTCGCAGGCATAGAGCAGGGTTGGGAGGACAATAGCTTTGTAGACAAGCACCTTGGAATCCCTACGGATGTCCTGGTCCTCAAACACTCTTTGCTTCATTCGGGAAAATGCTGAACTCGCAGAGCTCACGCGGTGTTGTATTTCGGTGTCGATGTTGTCTTTGGTGGAGAGGTGGCTGCCAAGGGAGCGGAAATGGTCAACATTTTCTAATGTTACACCATTAAGCTGTATCTCTGGCATTGGAGAGGGATTGGCTGGTGACTGCTGGGAGAGCACTTTGGTTTTTTCGATGTTCAGTGACAGGCCAAGCTTCGTGTATGCTTCTGCAAAGGTGTTTAGAGTGGCTTGTAGAATCCACGACATGCGAGTGTGGAGAAGAGCACACCACTGACCACCTGCTGCAATGCAACCTGAGCCCCGCCACATACACAATGGAGGACCTTCTCGCAGCAACACCAGAGGCACTCCAAGTAGCCAGATAGTGGTCAAAGGACATTTAATCAACTACCAAGCTTGCAAACTTTGTGCTTTGTTTGTTAAAAAATGCAATACAACTGTTTGGTTTGCTCCTGACACGATATATAAATAAATATAGCTGCAGTGAATGGAAACTCCCCTTTCCAGAGATGTTCCTAATCCTACCTTCCGGGAGCCTCTTGACCACCACGGGCAGCTCCACCCACAAGGAGTTGATGGCGACCCAGGATCCCATCCCAAAGAGGGCCACCAGGAGGTGGGTGACCGCGACTCGGCCACTCAGCCAGGGAGACATCCTCTTCGCCTGGGAGGGGAGGAAACACACACACACACACAAGTAAACAATGAGTGCCGCCTTCATTTCCCACTCAGGCCCATGCATAGGCAACAGTCTCTTCTCATGCCTGCCTCCAAGACATTATCTAGGCCTCCGTAGCACCTGAAATTGTATTTATTTACATTATTTTCATTCTGCTTTTCCCTTGATCCAGGGACCTAAAAGAGGCCCTCAAGGATTTTCCTGAAGAAATGGTCTTTAGATGGCTTGAAAGGTTAAGCAAAGTCCTTTATTATTGAACAAATTAAACAGATATTTCTCAAATCTTCAGTGAGTCAGACAAATCCTTCAAGGCTTTAAATCAACTGGCAGCTTCCTTAGTCTTGTCCACAAGGGACAGGCAACGATCTTCGTTAACTGTTCTTATACTTTGAGAGGAAAGCCCTTTTTTAACCTCTCCCAAGTTGTCTGTTATCAACGTTTTGTTGGTGTGGGATCTACTACCGATTCCAAACTGCGTCTTGGTACCGAGTAAACCTACCAGACAAAGCCTGTAGATTCTCCAGCTGGAGTTCTTTAGGTCTGTAAAGCTGTTTTCCCTCTGAAATTTCTTTAAGACTTTAGGGCTGTTTCCCTCAGATGCTGTAAGGCTGAGAGGCTGCAAGCTCCCAGCCAGAGCTTTGGGAATTTCCCCCCAGAATGTCTGGAGAAACGAAGCTTTTCTGCAGGTGAAGCTTGTCCACGTCCTCTAACTTAGCTTTCCTCACTAAGACTAACTAAAAATGGCCCCCTCTTCCCTTCCCATTGCCCTGAACAAGGGTTGGAACCAAAACTTAACATTAATAGACAGGTGGCTTGCCCTATGACTGCAAACCAAAGGAAGCCACATTTTTGCAGAATCCCTGAAACTTTGGAATGCATGCAAACACTTAATAGAAGGAAAATAAAGTTGGAGCTCCTGATACAAACGTACCAGCACACAGGCTGTGATTGATGTACCTGAGCCTGTGCTTGAACCTGTGATTGTGTTTCAGTCTCCTGATGTTTCTGTGTCTGATGTGGGTAATGAGGAGGGAAATCAGTCCCCTGTTGTTTCTGATGTGGGGGATGCTGGGACTGACTCTGAGGTGCAAGATGGAGACACTTTGGTCAATGAGTTTCATGCAGACACTGACAGAGAGGCTTCAGTGCAAAGGGCAGATTCTCATGAGAATGCTTCTGTCAGGCCTTGGGAGAAAGGTTTACTCCCTCCGCCTGTGAGCTCTCCAGATTCTAGTTTGGAAAACAGTCTGACACCTGGTAAAGTTAATGAGGAGTTAGATAAGCAGAGTCAGTGGCTGGAGATTAGCCAGAATCGACAAGAGGCCCAATGTTTACGTAGATCCGAAAGAATTCGTCAATTAAAGTCAAAGACTGGGGGAAAACAAAACCAGTTTTTGGGATTTAAAGTTTGTCTGTAGAAAATCTTGTCAGATCAGGCATCATTTGGAAACCAAGTATAAGCCTCATGGAATCCCTGTTCAAGTGGTCTCGTCTTCATGGATTTTTCTAGCCTTTCAAGTTGACTAGCAGCGTCTGGTCTGTTCTTGCTTCTTGTTTGATTCCTGTCTGGATATCATTGCCTTGGATTATATGTTCATGTTTTTTGGATATTGTTTTTGATTGCTACATTTAGACACTGTTTTATCTTGCTGCCTTTGAATGCCTTATTGCTTTTTGGAACCTTATCTATCTTTACAAGCATTTATTTCTAGTGGCTTTTTTTGCTATGCTTTAATAAAAAGGATTGTTCCTTCACTCAACGTGTGGTGTGTTTATAGTCAGAGGAGCTATTTCCTGTTCTGGAGTGCAACACTAATAATAATTATGACACAATACTATTAAAACTGGAGAATCACTGACAGAGAGGCTTCGGTGCAAAGGGCAGATTCTCATGAGAATGTTCCTGTCAGGCCTTGGGAGAAAGTTTTACTCCCTCTGCCTGTGAGCTTTCCAGATTCTAGTTTGGCTTTTTTGCTAAGCTTTCATAAAAAGGATTGCTCCTTCACTCAACGTGTGGTCTGAGGGACTATTTCCTGTTCTGGAGTGCAACAATAATAACAATTATGACACAATACAATTAAAACTGGAGAATCATAAGGTTGGAAGGGACCCCAAGGATCATCCAATCCAACCCCTCTTCTTTTGGAAAATGGAAATCTCCAGATCCTTTTGGAGCTTTTATGATCTTTGGAAAGGCATGACGTTGTTAGACGTCATAACCTTTTGAAAAATGAAGCCATAACCTTTTGATAAAAATGGCCTTCATGCATGGCAATTAGGTTTCTTAGCTGTTAAACTGATGTACGTAGGTATGTCTTTGAACTGTCAGGGACAAAGATATGCCAATGCACAAAAAACATAGAGCAGAATTTCAGAAGTGTTTTTTTCAGTTGCCCCAAAATAATCTACTCTCCCTTAAAATATCTTGGTTTAAATCACGCTCTCAAGACACCAAAATAAGCAGTCTTCTTTAAAAGTAACATAGTTGGTTTACTCACAAACTTCATGTCTTCAGCATACAGGTACATTGCAGATCAGTCCAGTTACAAATAGGATTTGAAGTCGCTTCTTTGTGTAGGTAACACAGGGCATCTTGATTCTTATAATCCACAGTCCAAAGTCCAAAGCTTCTCTCTATTCTGAGTCTAATAGTATCTCTGTAGTCTGAAAGTCCAATGCAGTATAAACTGTACTGAGTTTGCTCTTAACAGTCCATAGTCTAAAATGGAGTCTGAGCACTGAGCAGTCTCAGATCTGATCGTGTGGTCTGCAGCCCCTCCCACATCCAACAGCAAACTCAGGTTGCTGTTGATTGTAATAAAGATGCCCTGTATTATCTGCACCAAGGAACCACTGTGACTGGATTGACAAGTCATGTACCTGTATGCTGAGACATGAAGGTTGTGAGTAAACCAAATATGTTACTTTTAATGAAGTCTACTTTATTTTTGTCTCTTGAGAGCTTGATATAGAAACAAGATGCTTTTTGGGAAAGTAGATATATGATTTTTGGGCACTGGATAGGAATAGTTCTGAAACTGCTGTTTTTGTGCATTGGCAAAATCTAGGATCTATCATTCTAGGATTCATGGAAAGAGGGGAAAGGCCAAGAGTGGGGTAATAGTGTTGTGGTTCAGCAACAGCATGATGGGTCTGAGAGTGCAAGTGGGCATGATGGGAATGGGAATACAGATGCAGGTGTGGGATTTCAGATTTCTCAGCCACAGTTTGTAGCTAGAGAGAAACGCTTGTTCTCACAGCCAAAGAATGTGGCTGATAAGACGCTCGGTGAAGGTCGGAGCAGCAAGCTCCAGGTGTTAAGAAGAAGCGGGAGGATTGCGGCCAAATCTTGAGGCCATCTGCTGGTGGGAAAATTGCTTGTTAGTGGATTGTTTTAGTTTCATGTTTTGATGTTTCAACTATAAGTATGCTGCTGGAAAGCTGGTTCAGTGTCTGTTCAACTTTGCTAGAATGGATCACTGTACCTACGGCCCAGGGCTTGGGCCTGGGGGGATTGCCTGCTTCCTGTAACTTCATGCTACTGCCTGGAATGTATCCTGCTCCTTTGCCTCAAGTTCCTGCTTTGATTTAAGAAATCCTATTGAACCTATATTTTGTACTTTGGAACTTTTACTGCTTTTACCTGGATTTGTTTGAAACCTCAATAAACTATTTTCTTCTCAAGCTTGGCTGGTTTGTCAGAGAGCAAGGTGAAGCTAATCTGAGACGCAACAAATAGTACCTTTGCTGAATGGAGATCTCCGGTCGCGGAAGGCAAAGAAGGACTGGGTCTTGTGGCCGGAGCTACAAAGGGAGTTCCTCAGGGGCACCGCTGCTCATCCCTATGGAAAGGAAACATCATGAAGAGGTGAGATGAGAGCCACCTGCAAGCATCTGCGGGGATGTCATGTGGACAACGGAGACAGGTCGTTTCCTGCTGCTCAAGAGGACAGGACACAAAGCAACAGATTCAAATGGCAAAACATTAGTATTATTGTCGAAGGTTCTGAAGATGCCAGCTGCAGATGGAGGCGAAACATCAGGAGAAAATGCTGCTTGAACACGGCCATACAGTCCAGAAACCACACAACACCCCGTTGTTATCACCACCACCATCATCAACATCAGTGTTGTATGTCAGCCTGTGATTATGTCTGATGATCATGTTGATTTTCATGATGGGAATTGGGAATGTTGTGCATGTTGATGTTCCGGAAGGGAATGGGGATGTTGCCTCACCAAACGACAGCTCCCAAGACTCCACAGGTCTTATGTTATATATATTTCAATAGTCTCTTATCATTCTGTTTTAACCCTACTGTAATCCAAACTATAGGGAGTAATGGGATATATGGGGTGTGTGTATACACACACACACACATACACACATACTAGCCGTCCCCTACCACGCATTGTTGTGGCCCAGTCTGTGTATATGTGTTTTGGGTAAAATATTGCAACAGGTATGAATATATGAAATGTCTTTTTTTAGACAATACAGTCTCCTCTTGTGCAGTTTTGTGCATGTGGTTTTGCGCATGCGTTGCAATGTATTTTTTTTAATTTTGGAGCTTTTCAATTCTCTTCTACAGTATTTTTCAGTGTTTTTATGAGTGATAGTGACTTGTTGGTCTGTTAGGTGTCTTGTGTCCAAATTTGGTGTCAATTCATCCAGTGGTTTTTGAGTTATGCTAATCCCACAAACGAACATTACGTTTTTATTTATTTATTTATTTATTTATTTATTTATTTCATCTACTTATACCCCGCCCTTCTCACCCCGAGGGGGACTCAGGGCGGCTTACAGGAAAGGCACAATTAGATGCCCAAAACACACAACAAACAATACAAAATATAACAATTCAACAATTAAAATAAAACATCAATACCTAATAAAATCATAAAACTATCTCATGTCAGAGTCCATATATCAGAGTCCATATATCCATTCCATTCCATTGTCCTTGTCTATCGACAGGTCCTTTAGTTAGTTGTCAGCATGGCCAAAAGCTTGGTCCCACATCCAGGTCTTTAGTTTTTTCCTAAACGCTAGAAGGGAAGTCGTCGATCTGATCTCCCCGGGAGTGAGTTCCACAGGTGAGGGGCCACCACTGAGAAGGCCCTGCTCCTCATCCCCGCCAATCTCACTTGTGATAGAGGCGGGGCCGAGAGCAGGGCCTCCCCAGAAGATCTTAAACTTCGAGGTGGGATGTAGAGGGAGATCCGTTCGGACAGATACACTGGGCCGGAACCGTATAAGGTTTTGTAGGTCAAAACCAGCACTTTGAATTGTGCTCGGAATTGGATCGGCAGCCAGTGGAGCTGACGCAACAGGGGGGTGGTATGCTCCCTGTACGCCGCTCCGGTGAGCAATCTGGCTGCTTCTCGCTGGACTAGTTGAAGTTTCCGAGCAGTCTTCAAAGGCAACCCCACGTAGAGTGCGTTGCAGTAATCCAACCGGGATGTGACAAGAGCATGGACCACTGTGGCCAGATCCGACTTCCCAAGGTACGGGCGCAGCTGGCGCACAAGTTTTAATTGTGCGAAAGCTCTCCCGGCCACCGCTGAGACCTGGGGTTCCAGGCTCAGCGATGAGTCCAGGATCACTCCCAAGCTGCGAACCTGCGTCTTCAGGGGGAGTGTAACCCCGTCTAACACAGGCTGTAACCCTATACCCTGTTCGGCCTTACGACTGACCAGTAGGACCTCTGTCTTGTCTGGATTCAATTTCAATTTTTTAGCTCTCATCCAGTCCGATACAGTAGCCAAGCACCGGTTCAAGGTCTGGACAGCCTCCTTGGTGACAGGTGGGAAGGAGTGACAGATTTGGACATCATCTGCATAGAGATAACATCTTAGTCCGAAACTCCGAATGATCTCTCCCAGCGGCTTCATGTAGATGTTAAATAACATCGGGGACAAGATTGACCCCTGTGGGACTCCACACAACAACGGTTGTGGGGCCGAACAGGTGTCACCCAGTAACACCTTCTGGGTCCGTCCCTCAAGGAAGGATCGAAGCCACCGCAGAGCAGTGCCTCCGAGCCCCATATCCATGAGGCGGCCCAGAAGGATACCGTGATCGACGGTATCGAAGGCCGCTGAGAGGTCCAGCAGAACTAACAGGGACACACTCCCCCTGTCTAGCTCCCTGCGTAGATCATCTACCAGGGCGACCAAGGCTGTCTCAGTTCCAATCCCACAAACAAACATTACATTTTTATTTATATAGATTAGCCGTCCCCTGCCACGCATTGCTGTGGCCCACATGGGGGTTCTGTGTGGGAGGTTTGGCCCAATTCTATCGTTGGTGGGGTTCAGAATGCTCTGTGATTGTAGATGAACTATAAATCCCAGCAACTACAACTCCCAAATGTCAAGATTCTATTTTTCCCCACGTTGCTGTGGCCCACATGGGGGTTCTGTGTGGGAGGTTTGGCCCAATTCTATCATTGGTGGGGTTCAGAATGCTCTATGATTGTAGGTGAACTATAAATCCCAGTAACTACAACTCCCAAATGTCAAGATTCTATTTTCTCCAAACTCCACCAGTGTTCACATTTGGGCATATTGAGTATTCGCATAGAGTTTGGTCCAGATCCATCATTGTTTGAGTCCACAGTGCTTTCTGGATGGAGGTGAACTACAACTCCAAAACCAAAGGACACTGCCCACCAAACCCTTCCAGTATTTTCTGTTGGTCATGGGAGAACTGTGTGCCAAGTTTGGTTCAATTCCATCGTTGGTGGGGTTCAGAATGCTCTTTGATTGTAGGTGAACTATAAATCTCAGCAAGTACAACTCCCAAATGTCATGGTCGTTTCCCCCCAAACTCCACTAGTGTTCACATTTGGGCATATTGAGTATTCGTGCCAAGTTTGGTCCAGATCCATCATTGTCTGAGTCCACAGTGCTCTCTGGATGTAGGTAAACTATAACTCCCAAACTCAAGGTCAATGCACACCAAACCCTTCTAGTGTTTTCTGTTGGACAGGGGGGCTCTGTGTGCCAAGACTGGTTCAATTCCATCATCAGTGGAGTTCAGAATGCTCTTTGATTGTAGGTGAACTATAAATCCCAGTAACTATAGCTCCCAAATTTCAAGGTCTATTTCCCTCAAACGCCATCTGTATTCATCTGTAGTTTTTGAGTTATGTTAATCCCACAAATGAACATAACATTTATAGGGATGAGAAAAGCGGTATATAAATACTGTAAATAAATAAATAGATAGATGTATAAATATTCTAGAACATGGCCTCCCCTGATGGCTCCATCAGGCGGTTTATGGTCTATCCTCTTGTGCAGAGCTGTGACAATCCCATTTAACTCCCAACTACAATAAACCCAAGACGAAGGCTGCCTCAGTTTCTCTTTGTTGGAGGGAATGAAGAAGGCACACTTCCATGTTTCGCCACAGGATGGCAGTTTCACCAATTGCATATTTGGCCAAGGGGACAATCGGAAATCATAGAATCAAAGAGTTGGAAGAGACCTCGTTGGCCATCCAGTCCAACCCCATTCTGCCAAGGAGCAGGAATATTGCATTCAAAGCACCCCTGGTAGATGGCCATCCAGCCTCTGTTTAAAAGCTTCCAAAGAAGGAGCCTCCACCACACTCCTGGGCAGAGAGTTCCACTGCTGAACGGCTCTCACAGTCAGGAAGTTCTTCCTCATGTTCAGATGGAATCTCCTCTCTTGTAGTTTGAAGCCATTGTTCCGTGTCCTAGTCTCCAGGGAAGCAGAAAACAAGCTTGCTCCCTCCTCCTCCCTGTGGCTTCCTCTCACATATTTATACATGGCTATCATATCCCCTCTCAGCCTTCTCTTCTTCAGGCTAAACATGCCCAGCTCCTTAAGCCGCTCCTCATAGGGCTTGTTCTCCAGACCCTTGATCATTTTAGTCGCCCTCCTCTGGACACATTCCAGCTTGTCAATATCTCTCTTGAATTGTGGTGCCCAGAATTGGACACAATATTCCAGGTGTGGTCTAACCAAAGCAGAATAGATGGGGTAGCATGACTTCCCTAGATCTAGACACTATGCTCCTATTGATGCAGGCCAAAATCCCATTGGCTTTTTTTGCCGCCACATCACATTGTTGGCTCATGTTTAATTTGTTGTCCACGAGGACTCCAAGATCTTTTTCACACGTACTGCTCTCGAGCCAGGCATTGTCCGCCATTCTGTATCTTTGCATTTCATTTTTTCTGCCAAAGTGGAGTATCTTGCATTTGTCCCTGTTGAACTTCATTTTGTTAGTTTTGGCCCATCTCTCTAATCTGTCACGATTGTTTTGAATTCTGCTCCTGTCCTCTGGACTATTGGCTCTCCCTCCCAATTTGGTGTCGTCTGCAAACTTGATGATCCTGCCTTCTAGCCCTTCATCTAAGTCATTAATAAAGATGTTGAACAGGACCGGGCCCAGGACGGAACCCTGCGGCACTCCACTTGTCACTTCTTTCCAAGACGAAGAGGAAGCATTAGTGAGCACTCTCTGTGTTCATCCACTTAACCAATTCCAGATCCACCTCACACAGAAAAGCAATCCCTTAGTCAACACCTTTAGGATGAACAAACAGCGGTCTTGCAGATCACATTTGCAAGTGACTACTATTATCGTTATTTTTATTTATACCCCACTTTATTTATACCCCACCAGACAATTTCATGGTCCAGAAGGTAGAAGAGGTAACAAGGGGGTTGGCTACTTTTGATCTCATCCTAACAAATGTGGAGGACCTGATCGATGCGGTCGAAGTGGTCAGATCCTTAGGGGCAAGTGACCATGTGCTCCTGCAATTTGAGGTACAAAGGAAGGCCAAAACTAAGACAAGTCAAACCCGCATTTTGGACTTTAGGAGAGCTGATTTCCGTGCAGCATTCCGTGGACACAGATACTAAAAGACAAGGGAGTTGCGGATGGATGGGAATTTCTCAAGAGTGAAATACTCAAGGCGCAATTGCAAACCGTGCCAACGAAGAGAAAAAATAGGACAAGTGCAAAGAAGCCAGAATGGATGTCCAAAAAACTTCTAACTGCTAAAACACAAAAGAGACATGCACAAGAAGTGGAAAAAGGGAGAAATCACCAAAGAAGAATTCAAACAAATAGCCAACACCTGTAGGGAAAAGGTCCGCAAGGCCAAAGCACAAAATGAGCTCAGGCTTGCTGGAGCTGACAGAGGGAGCTCATCTGTGCTCTCCCCGGATTCAAACCTCCGACCTGTTGGTCCTCAGTCCTATCTCTCCAAATGAAAAACAATTTTAACCAACCAGTTTCTCCCATGTAGTAAATGCACAAATCAAAGCACCCCAACAAATGCCCATCCAGCCTTTGCAACAACAACAACAACAACAACAACAGGATCAACTCCAGGGACCTCCCAGTCCCACCAGTTTCTCCCATGCAGTAAATGCACAAATCAAAGCACCCCAACAGATGACCATCCAGCCTTTGCAACAACAACAACAACAACAGGATCAACTCCAGGGACCTCCCAGTGCCACTAGTTTCTCCCATGCAGTAAATACACAAATCAAAGCACTCATAATGGATGACCATCCAGCCTTTGCAGCAGCAGCAACAACAACAACAACAACAACAACAACAACAGGATCAACTCCAGGGACTCCCAGTGCCACCAGTTTCTCCCATGCAGTAAATACAGAGATACAGCTTAATAGTGTAACATTAGAAAATGTTGATCATTTCCGCTCCCTTGGCAGCCACCTCTCCACCAAAGTCAACATTGACACTGAAATACCACAATGTCTGAGCTCCGCGAGTGCAGCATTTTTCCGAATGAAGCAAAAAATGTTTGAGGACCAGGACATCCATACGGATATAATCCGTATGGATATAAAGCTATTGTCCTCCCAACCCTGCTACATGCCTGCGAAACATGGACTGTCTACAGACGTCAATATTGACACAGAAATACAACACCGCCTGAACTCTGCGAGTGCAGCATTCTTCCGAATGAAGCAGAGAGTGTTTGAGGACCAGGACATCCGTAGGGAGACCAAGGGGCTTGTTAATAAAGCTATTGTCCTCCCAACCCTGCTATACGCCTGCGAAACATGGACTGTCTATAGACGCCAACATTGACACTGGAATACAACACCGCCTGAGCTCTGTGAGTGCAGAATTTTTCCAAATGAAGCAGAGAGTGTTTGAGGACCGGGACATCCGTAGGGAGATCAAGGTGCTTGTTTATAAAGCTATTGTCCTCTCAACCCTGCTATACGCCTGCAAGACGTGGACTGTCTACAGACATCACATGCAACTCCTAGAACGATTCCATCAGCGCTGCAAATACTGCAAATCTCTTGGGAAGACAGGTGGACAAACGTCAGCGTGCTGGAAGAAGCAAAAACCACCAGCATTGAAGCGATGCTCCTCCGCAATCAACTCCGCTGGACCGGCCACGTTGTCCTTATGGCCCATCACCGTCTCCCACAGCAGTTGCTCTATTCCGAACTCAAGAATGGAAAACGGAGTGTTGGTGGACAGGAAAAGAGATTGAAAGATGGGCTCAAAGCCAACCTTGAAAACTCTGGCATAGACACTGAGAACTGGGAAGCCCTGGCCCTTGAGCACTCCAGCTGGAGGTCAGCTGTGACCAGCAGTGCTGCAAAATTTGAAGAGGCATGAATGGAGGATGAAAGAGAGAAACATGCCAAGAGGAAGGTGCATAAAGCCCACCCCGACCGGGACTGCCTTCCACCTGGAAACCGATGCCCTCACTGCAGAAGGGAGAACATGCGGGTCAAGAATAGGGCTCCACAGCCACGTACGGACTCACCTTGGAGGATTACCTAAGTAAGTAATTAAGCCCACCCAGCCCTCTTTTATGGATACTCACCTATTCACCGATGGGAAAGTTGGAGTCTAGGTTGGAGCGAAGGCACGGCTGACACAGGACGGCTTCCCTTCCCCAGGTAAATGATTGCATTTGGTAAGAAACCAAGGAAGCCCAAGGCTGGTCTCCTCTTGCTCACAACAAGCAGGAAGGGGGAACATTCCCAACTTTCCTGGGGAAATTCCAGCCCCAACAAGCAAACAGTTTCCTCCCCTTCAGCACATTTGTGCACCGTCCAACGGATGGGCCTCCTCCGCAGGGAGCGTTGCCCAGCAATCGCTCCCCGAATCTCTTCCCAAATAAGAAGAGACAAGGAGGGGAAGGGTGGCATTCAATGGCAAGGATCCCAGCCTGGGAGACACACCTTCCACTCCATGCATTTAATTGGATTTAATTTGCACCCTGCTTTTCTCGAGGCAGTTCATAATATATTTAAAAGCAATACAGGCTGCAGCAGGCATGGGCAAGCTTTGGCCCAAAATCCAGGTGTTTTGGATTCCAGCTCCCACAATTCCTAACAGCCTAAAGGTAAAGGTAAAGGTAGTCCCCTGACATTAAGTCCAGTCATGTCTGACTCTGGGGTGTGGTGCTCATCTCCATTTCTAAGCCGAAGAGCCAGCGTTGTCCATAGACACCTCCAAGGTCATGTGGCCGGCATGATTGCATTGAGCGCCGTTACCTTCCCGCCGGAGCGGTACCTATTGATCTACTCACATTTGCATGTTTTCGAACTGCTAGGTTGGCAGAAGCTAGGGCTGACAGCGGAAGCTCACGCCGCTCCCCGGAATCGAACCTGCGACCTTTCGATCAACAAGCTCAGCACCTCAGTGCTGTAACCCACTGCGCCACCGGGGGCTCCTTCCTAATAGCCTACCGCGTGGTTATTGGGGTTTGTGGGTCCGTGGCATGGGTGGAAGGAGTAGCACGGAGGAACCAAAGCACTTGATGGCCTGCATCAATAGGAGCCTAGTGTCTAGATCTAGGGAAGTCATGCTCCCCATGCTCTCTTCCGCTTTGGTTAGACCACATCTGGAATATTGTGTCCAATTCTGGGCACCACAATTCAAGAGAGATGTTGACAAGCTGGAATGTGTCCAGAGGAGGGCGACTCAAGTGATCAAGGGTCTGGAGAACAAGCCCTATGAGGAGCGGCTTAAGGAGCTGGGCATGTTTAGCCTGAAGAAGAGAAGGCTGAGAGGAGATATGATGAGAGCTATGTATAAATATGTGAGAGGAAACTACAGGGAGGAGGAGGGAGCAAGCTTCCTTTCTGCTTCCTTGGAGACTAGGACGCAATGGAAGAGTGGCTTCAAACTACAAGAGAGGAGATTCCATCTGAACATGAGGAAGAACTTCCTGACTGTGAGAGCCGTTCAGCAGTGGAACTCTCTGCCCCTGAGTGTGGTGGAGGCTCCTTCTTTGGAGGCTTTTAAACAGGGGCTGGATGGCCATCTGTCAGGGGTGATTTGAATGCAATATTCCTGCTTCTTGGCAGAAAGGGGTTGGACTGGATGATGGCCCAGGAAGTCTCTTCCAACTCTTTGATTCTAGGATTCTAAGGGGGTTGTTTAAAAAGCGATTGTCCTCCCAACCCTGCTATATGCCTGCGAAACATGGACTACCTACAGATGTCAATACCGCCTGAGCTCTGCGAGTACAGCATTTTTCCGAATGAAGCACAGAGCGTTTGAGGACTGGAACATCTGTAGGGAGACCAAGGGCCTTGTTGATAAAGCCATTGTCCTCCCAACCCTGCTATACGCCAGCGAAACGTGGACTGTCTACAGACATCAATATTTTACACTGAAATACAACACTGCCTAAGCTCTGCAAGTGCAGTTTTTTCCAAATGAAGCAGAGAGTGTTTGAGGACTGAGACATCTGTAGGGCGACCAAGGGCCTTGTTGATAAAGCAATTGTCCTCCCAACCCTGCTATACGCTTGCGAAACGTGGACTGTCTACAGACATCACATGCAACACCTAGAACGACTCCATCACCGTTGCCTCTGGAAAATCCTGCAAATTTCTTGGGAAGACAGGTGAACAAATGTCAGCGTGCTGGAAGAAGCAAAGACCACCAGTATTGAAGCAATGGTCCTCCGCCATCAACTCCGCTGGACCAGCCACGTTGTCCAGATGCCTGACAAATGTCTCCTAAAGCAGTTGCTCTACTCCAAACTCAAGAACGGAAAACAGAATGTTGGTGGGCAGGAAAAGAGATTGAATAATGGACTCAAAGCCCACCGAGAACTGGGAAGCCCTGGCCCTTGAGCGCTCCAGCTGGAGGTCAGCTGTGACCAGCAGTGCTGCAGAATTTGAAGAGGCACGAATGGAGGGTGAAACAGAGAAATGTGCCAAGAGGAAGGCGCGTCAAGCCAACCCCGACTGAGACCACCTTCCACCTGGAAACCGATGCCCTCACTGTGGGAGAAGATGCAGGTCAAGAATAGGGCTCCATAGTCACCTACGGACCCACCGCCAGGACACTGATCATGGAAGACTATCCTACTCGGACAATGAGGGATCGCCTAGGTAAGTAAGTACGAGAGATGGGGGAAGGGAATTCTCTCAGCCTGTACTAAACTAACTGCTCCTCACTGGGGACTTGAGACTTGGGCAGTGTGGGGTTGAATCCCAACAACTGGAACATGGTCATGCAGCACGGAAATCTCACAACAACCCAGCGGTGGAATAATCGGACTGAGTTTTAAGGTCTTACCTGCTGCGAGAAATTTGAGGTACAGCCTCCTTTGCAAAGCCATGGAGACGAGCGCATCATCTCGGAAGTCAAATGTCCAAATCTAGCATTTCCCGTTGCCTTTCTGACGATCCCAAAATCACGTTTCCCATCAGACGCAGAACCTGAAGCACACCTGCACACGTGGCAACATAGAGACCCTGCATTGGGAGAAAGGCAGGATAAAACTCTATATAAATAGAATACATTTTAAAAATAAAATTTCAAATGGAACCTGAATACTATTTACTAGGGATGCTAGATATGAAAAAACAAACAAAAATGAAGACATTTTATTCAATTACTAGCTGTCCACATCATCATCATCATGAGGAGACAGGAAAGCCTAGAGAAGACAATTATGCTGGGGAAAGTGGAAGGCAAAAGGAAGAGGGGCCGACCAAGGGCAAGATGGATGGATGGCATCCTTGAAGTGACTGGACTGAGCTTGAGGGAGCTGGGGGTGGTAACGGCCGACAGGGAGCTCTGGCGTAGGCTGGTCCATGAGGTCACGAAGAGTCGGAGACGACTGAACGAATGAACAACAACAACAAAGCTGTCCCCTGCCACGCGTTGCTGTGGCCCAGTCTGTGTATATGTGTTTTGTGCGTGTGTATATATGTGTGTTTACACCTTTATGAAGGGCCCCCAGTGGCGCAGTGGGTTAAAGCACTGAGCTGCTGAGCTTGTTGATCGAAAGGTCGCAGATTTGATTCCGGAGAGCGGCGTGAGCTTCCGCTGTCAGCCCTAGCTTCTGCCAACCTAGCAGTTCGAAAACATGCAAATGTGAGTAGATCAATAGGTACCGCTCCGGTGGGAAGGTAACGGCGCTCAATGCAGTCATGCCGGCCACATGACCTTGGAGGTGTCTACGGACAACGCTGGCTCTTCGGCTTAGAAATGGAGATGAGCACCACACCTCAGAGTCAGACATGACTGGACTTAATGTCAGGGGACTACCTTTACCTTACCTTTACACCTTTATGTGTAGTTTTGTGCATGTGTTGTAATGTATTTTTGGGTGTGTTTTTTTTTTTGGCTTTTTAAGTCTCTTACGCTGTGTTTTTTTAGTGTTTTTATGAGTGATGGTCACTCGTTGGCCTGGTAGGTGTATTGTGTCCGAATTTGGTGTCAATTCATCCAGTGGTTTTTGAGTTATGTTAATCCCACAAACTAACATAACATGACACACACAAACATAGCCATCCCCTGCCACGAATTGCTGTGGCCCAGTCTGTATATGTGTTTTGTGTGTGTATATATTTGTGTATATATTTATATATGTGTGTTTGTGTATATATGTATATGTGGTTTTGCACATGCGTTGTAATTTTTTTTTGGTTTTTGGCTTTTAAAATCAATTTTGCTGTGTTTGTCAGTGTTTTAATGAGTAATGGTCACTCAAATGACAAAATGAATTTTTTTGAGTGAAGGGCATACATTGGGTTGTTAAGTGTCTTGTATCCAAATTTGGTGTCAATTCGTCCAGAGGTTTTTGAGTTCTGTTAACCACACAAACGGACATTACTTTTAAAATTTATATCAGTGTTTCTCAACCTGGGGATCGCGACCCCTGAAGGGGTCATGAGGGGGTGCCAAAGGGGTCGCCAAAGACCATCAGAAAACATAGTATTTCCTGGTGTTCATTGGGATTCTGTGTGGGAAATTTAACCCAATTCTATTGTTGGTCGAGTTCAGAATGCTCTTTGATTGTAGGTGAACTATAAATCCCAGCAACTACAACTCCCAAATGTCAAGGTCTACTTTCCCCAGACTCTACCAGTGTTCACATTTGGGCATACTGAGTATTTGTGCCAAGTTTGGTCCTGATCCATCCTTGTTTGCATCCACCTGGATGTAGGTGAACTACAACTCCAAAACCAAAGGACACTGCCCACCAAACCCTTCCAGTATTTTCTGTTGGTCATGGGAGAACTGTGTGCCAAGTTTGGTTCAATTCCATCGTTGGTGGGGTTCAGAATGCTCTTTGATTGTAGGTGAACTATAAATCCTTGCAACTACAACTCCCAAATGACAAAATCATTTTTTGAGTGAAGGACATACATTGGGTTGTTAGGTGTCTTGTGTCCAAATTTGGTGCCAATTCGTCCAGTGGTTTTTGAGTTCTGTTAAACCCACAAACGAACATTACATTTTTATTTATATAGATGAGTACAGCAGCCAGAATTGTATATGCAAAAAAATGGAAGACCAAAGAAATTCCAACAGAAGAAGAGTGGAAATGAAAGATATTGGTCATAACGAACATGGATAAACTCACTTATTTTTTGAAAACACACCAAGGCAAACCCAAAAGGCCTATGGATTGGACTTTATTGCATAATTTTTTGAATGCAAAAAGTAAAGACGCAATTACCATAATACACCTATCAGGCCAACGAGTGACCATTGTAAAGATCCCTTACCTTGCCAGCCAGGGTGGCAGGGCCAGGAGGAGACAGGCTAGGTAGTTTCAGCTTAGAGGGCCTGGCGGAGAGCTGCTGGAGCCATCTTAGTTTAGGGAAAAGCTCCAGTTCAGAGAGGGGGAGTGGCCTAGGCCTGAGCCAGCCCAGCAACAGCCAGGATTGGTTTGGAAAAGAGGGGCGGAGTTAGCCAGATGGAGGGAAAGAGAGCAGCTTAATTTGGACAGTTTTTAGAAGAGGGCAGTTCTGAGTAGAGTAGAGAGCAGTTCAGTTCTGAGAGAGATTAGAGTAGGATTTGGATGTATTAGGAGTTCGTTATTAGAATAGGCAGTTTGCCTGGAGTTTGCACAGTGAAATAGGCTGTGGCAAACTGGTTACAGCTATTTTAGGGAAAAAATAGCTGGGTTTTGTGTTTAAGAAAATTGTAACAAAGGAAAGAACCATTCTCTCAAGTAACCATTACGCTTCTAAGAAACAAGAACACTTTTATTTGTAACAGCTAAGCCTCTGAACCTGCATTCACTTATAATTCTGTAACTTGTATTTAATAAACTCTTTCTTGTTATTTTTAAAACTTAAGCCTGAGTCAAGTGCCATTTTTGGTTGGAGTCCTTTTCTTCGTTGAATCAACCTCTCCATTTTTTCCCCTCAAAGAAAGCCCTTGTTATTACACAGTATTTGGTGGAGTAAAAAAGCCTTTTAATAATTTAAACAGCCTTTTAACATTCTAAATAGCTAGAGGGTTCGTTATTTTTCAGTTTATGGTGGCAGCGAAGGTTTTAAAGAAAGAGACATTCCCTCAAACGCTATAAGAGCCAAAGTGGTGTGAATTCCTTATTGAAGGAGGGACAGTGTTGGGATCTGCTTGCCCCTGTCCAGTGATATTGTTTGGCCATCAAGAAATTATATCATTATAATTTGGGGACAGTGGTGGGATTCTTTGACCCCCCTGCCTTGATAACCTCTCTAAGTTATTATAATTGGTGGCAGAAACGCAGAAAAACACAGCAGAAGGGACTTAAAATCCAAAAAAGCAAAACGCTACAGCGCATGCGCAAAAACGACTCCCCCAGCAAACAAAACACACAATGGCATATCCACACTCTCTTCCGGACTACAGCTCCCATCATCCCTTAGAGCAGGCCCTTTAGGAGAGGAGGATGATCCAAATGCACTGCTTCCAAGATGCAAGCTTTCTTCTCCTTGGATTTCTTTGAGAGCACCCCCATCCCTGCATATTTCCAATTTCCTATTCTTGGACTGCAACTCCCAGCAATCCTCCAGATAGATCATTTATTTATTTCCAGTATTTAGTTCCAGTATTTATTTCCAGTATTTCTACCCCGTCCTTCTCAACCCACTCCTCTTGACTCCTCCCAGCAACATTAATCTGGATGTCGCCCATTGGACTAATTGGGGTTTACGAACAGTCTTCAAAGGCAGCCCCACGTAGAGTGTGTTGCAGTAATCTATCCAGGATGTAACAAGAGCATGCTAGAGATCGATAGGTAGGTGGATAGATCAATCAGGAGGGCTTCTGGGAGTTGCAGTCCAAGAATAGGTAGAGAATCATAGAATCAAAGAGTTGAAGAGACCTCATGGGCCATCCAGTCCAACCCCATTCTGCAAAGAAGCAGGAATATTGCATTCAAAGCACCCCTGACAGATGGCCATCCAGCCTCTGTTTAAAAGCTTCCAAAGAAGGAGCCTCCACCACACTCCCTGGGCAGAGAGTTCCACTGCTGAATGGCTCTCACAGTCAGGAAGTTCTTCCTCATGTTCAGATGGAATCTCCTCTCTTGTAGTTTGAAGCCATTGTTCCATTGCGTCCTAGTCTCCGGGGAAGCAGAAAACAAGCTTGCTCCCTCCTCCTCCCTGTGGCTTCCTCTCACATATTTATACATGGCTATCATATCTCCTCTCAGCCTTCTCTTCTTCAGGCTAAACATGCCCAGCTCCTTAAGCCGCTCATCATAGGGCTTGTTCTCCAGACCCTGTATCATTTGAGTCGCCCTCCCTACGACATATTCCCTTCTCATATTTATACATGGCTATCATCATGTCTCCTCTCAGCCTTCTCTTCTTCAGGCTAAGCATGCCCAGCTCCTTAAGCCGCTCCTCATAGGGCTTGTTTTCTAGACCCTGTATCATTTGAGTCGCCCTCCCTACGACATATTCCCTTCTCATATTTATACATGGCCCTCATCATATCTCCTCTCAGCCTTCTCTTCTTCAGGCTAAACAGGCCCAGCTCCTTAAGCCGCTCCTCATAGGGCTTGTTCTCTAGGTCCTTGATCATTTTAGTCGCCCTCCTCTGGACACAGAGAAGGAAGAACCGGGAGAAAGAGGAAGGGAGAGAAAAGGGGGACAAAGGAAGGGAAGAGGAAGAGAAGGAAGGAAGATAGAAAGAAAAAACAGGGGAAGGCAGGAGAGAAAGAAAGAAGGAGAGAAAGAGGGAGGGAAGGTTGGCCACAGCAACGCGTGGCAGGGACAGCTAGTAAGGTAAATAAAGAGAAACAGACGTGGGCCAGACGGAGACGTGACCCTAAGCACCTCGAAGGAAGCTCAATGCAATCCATGCAATATCCTCTCACCCAGTCTCTGTGTTGCATCCTCTGCACCTGAACAGGTATGTCCTTCCTTCCTGAGACAAGCACCAGGAGCCCTTTGCCCCTCTGTCCCCAAATGACTCATTTACAGGCCCAATTAAGAGCTATCCTCAGGTCTCCTGAGCAGGAAACGTGCTTAAGTCCCGGACGGATGAAACAAACAATCTTCCCGCACCTTGAGACTCCTTCGGTGGCTGTGAGATAAAGGACGGGATCCTGCAGGGTTAGGAAACAGGTTAAAAGGACAGGAAGGGGAGGGGAACCACGGTCTCACAATGCGGGGAAGTGGCCGGACCGGCACAGAGAGATGGACTTTTAACAAATCTTTACAGCAAGGCTTCAGTGTCAGTATCAGAAATGCTTCCCAGGACTTTATCCGTTTGTTTATTTATCGTGTCAGGAGCAAACCAAACAGTTGTATTTTCAAAACAAACAAACAAAACACAAAGTTTGCAAGCTTAGTAGTGGATTAGATGTCCTTTGACCAGTATCTGCCCCCTTGGAGTGCCTCTGGTGTTGCCGCAAGGAGGTGTCCTCCATGGTGCATGTGGCAGGGCTCAGGGTGCATTGCAGCAGGTGGTCAGTGGTTTGCTCTTCTCCGCACTCGCATGTCGTGGATTCCACTTTGTGGTCCCATTTCTGAAGGTTGGTTCTGCATCTTGTGGTGCCCAAGCACAGTCTGTTCAGCGCCTTCCAAGTCGCCCAGTCTTCTGTGTGCCCAGGGGGGAGTCTCTCATTTGGTATCAGGTTCTAGGTTTGAGCCTGCCACTTTTGGACTCTTGCTTGCTGAGGTGTTCCAGCGAGTGTCTCTGTAGATCTTAGAAAACTATTTCTTGATTTAAGTTGTTGACATGCTGGCTGATACCCAAACAGGGGATGAGCTGGAGGTGTCTCTGCCTTGGTCCTTTCACTATTGGCTGCTACTTCCCTGCAGATGTCAGGTGGTGCAAGACCGGCTAAACATTGTAATTTCTCCAGTGGTGTAGGGCACAGACACCCCGTGATCATGTGGCATGTCTCATTAAGAGCCACATCCACTGTTTTAGCATGGTGAGATGTGTTCCACACTGGGCATGCATACTCAGCAGCAGAGTAGCGTAGCGCAAGGGCAGATGTCTTCACTGTGTCTGGTTGTGATCCCCTCTTACTTTATCCGAAAGAGTTTAAAAAGCAAACAAGTGCATGCTTTCCACCTACGCAACCATGAAGCCAACAGGAAATTGAAAGTCACTGGGGAAGGTCAAGAGCTTGAACACTGTTTCCATCCCAAATATCTTGGTGTCACCTTAGATCGAACACTAGCATATAGGAAGCACTGCTTGAACACTAAGCAGCTGCACGCAATAACATCCTGCGGAAACTTACTGGCAGCACATGGGGTGTAGACCCTAAATTAATAAGAACATCAGCCCTAGACTTGTCTAACTCGCCTGCCAAGTATGCCTGCCTGTCTGGCATAAGTCTGCCCACGCAAAGCAGGTGAACATAGTATTGAATGAAACATGCAGAATAATCACAGGATGTCCTAAACCTACACCTGTTGATAAATTCTACAAGCTAGCTGGCATTGCCCCGCCCCCCAACAACACAAGCAAAAGACCTTGAAACAGTTGAAATCCAACTTAGTAATGCCTTGAAAGATATCTCCATCGACTGCAAAGAGAACCACCTGAAGCCTAACCCTGCCAAGACGCAAGTGTGTGCTTTCCACGTACGCAACCGTGAAGCCAACAGGAAACTGAAAGTCACCTGGGAAGGTCAAGAGCTTGAACACTGTTTCCATCCCAAATATCTTGGTGTCACCTTAGATTGAACACTAACATATAGGAAACACTGTGCAAACATCAAGCACAAAGCAGCTGCACGCAATAATATCCTGTGAAAACTTACTGGCAGTACATAGGACGCAGACTCAAAATAAATAAGAACATCAGCCCTAGCCTTGTATAACTCGCCTGCCGAGTATGCCTGCCCTGTCTGGCATAAGTCTGCCTACGCAAAGCAGGTGAACATAGCATTGAATGAAGCATGCAGAATAATCACAGGATGTCTTAAACCTACACCTGTTGATAAACTCCACAGGCTAGCTGGCATTGCCCCCCCCCTCCAAACAACACAAGCAAAAGACTTTGAAACAGTTGAAATCCAACTTAGATCGAACACTAGCATTGTTCCCATCCTAAATATCTTGGTGTCACCTTAGATCGAACACTAGCATATAAGAAACACTGCCTGAATACCAAGCACAAAGCAGTTGTACGCAATAACATCCTGCGAAAACTTACTGGCAGCACATAGGATGCAGACTCAAAATAAATAAGAACATCAGCCCTGGCCTTGTCTAACTCGCCTGCCGAGTATGCCTGCCCTGTTTGGCAAAGGTGTGCCCATGCAAAGCAGGTGAACATAGCATTGAATGAAACACGCAGAATAATCACAGGATGTCTTAAACCTACACCTGTTGATAAACTCTACAAACTAGCTGGCATTGCCCCCCGCCCCCAACAACACAAGCAAAAGACTTTGAAACAGTTGAAATCCAACTTAGATCGAACACTAGCATATCAGAAACACTGCTTCAACACCAAGCACAAAGCTGCTGCACGCAATAACATCCTGCAAAAACTTACTGGCAGCACATTGGGTGCAGGCCCAAAATTAATAAGAACATCAGCCCTAGACTTGTCTGACTTGCCTGACAAATGCCTGCCCGTCTGGCATAAGTCTGCCCATGCAAATCAGGTGAATATAGCAATGAATGAAACATGCAGAATAATCACAGGACGTCTTAAACCTACACCTGTTGATAAACTCTACAAGCTAGCTGGCATTGCCTCCCCCTCCAACAACACAAGCAAAAGACTTTGAAACACATGAAATCCAACTTAGATCGAACACTAGCATACAGGAAACACGGCTTGAACACCAAGCACAAAGTAGCTGCATGCAATAATATCCTGCGAAAACTTACTGGCAGCACATGGGGTGCAGACCCAAAATTAGTATGAACATCAGTCCTGGCCTTGTCTGACTCGCCTGCTGAGTATGCCTGCCCTGTTTGGCACAGGTCTGGCCATGCAAAGCAGGTGAATATAGCATTGAGTGAAACATGCAGAATAATCACAGGATGTCTTAATCCTACACCTGTTGATAAACTCTACAAGCTAGCTGGCATTGCCCCCCCCCCCTCCAACAACACAAGCAAAAGACTTTGAAACAGCTGAAATCCAACTTACTCATGCCTTGAAAGATCTCTCCAGCTACTTCAAAGAGAACCACCTGAAGCCTAACCCTGCCAAGACATAAGTGTGTGCTTTCCACCTACGCAACCGTGAAGCCAACAGGAAATTGAAAGTCATCTTGGAAGGTCAAGAGCTTGAACATTGTTCCCATCCTAAATATCTCGGTGTCACCTTAGACTGAACACTAGCATATAGGAAACACTGTCTGAATACCAAGCACAAAGCAGCTGCACGCAATAATATCCTGCGGAAACTTACTGGCAGCACATGGGGTGGAGACCCATAATTATTAAGAACATCAGCCCTGGCCTTGTCTGACTCAACTGCCAAGTATGCCTGCCCGTCTGGCATATGTCTGCCCATGCAAATCAGGTGAATATAGCATTGAATGAAACCTGCAGAATAATCACAGGATGTCTTAAACCTACACCTGTTGATAAACTCTACAAGCTAGCTGGCCTTGTCTGCCAAGTATGCCTGCCCCGTCTGGCATAAGTCTGCCCTCGCCAAGCAGGGGAACATAGCACTGAACAGAATGCAGAATAATCACAGGATGTTTTAAACCTACACCTGTTGATGCCTTGAACGCAATTGTCCTGCATCTTGGCAGAATGGGGTTGGCCTGGATGGCCCACCAGGTCTCTTCCAACTCTTAGGATTCTGCATGAACCTGCAGAGCTTCCCCTGAAGCACAGGTAGCCAGACGAGATGGACCTTTGCTCTGGCTTTTACAACCCATTGTAAAACCAATTGCTACTATGCACGGCAATGCTCACCCGAGCTGACCTTGTTATGCACGCTGAGTTCCCCCTCGTTTTGTCCTTAGGCTGGACTCTATTCTCCAACCAACGGTCCATGCAAGGAAAGGGCCAACTCAGCAAGAGGAAGATCCCTCTTTGCAAAGGAGTTGCAACTTTCCCAGAGATCAGCAAATGGTCGGAACGGACTGTGCCTTCCCTTTATTGAAGGTCTAGGTTTCAAATAGCGGTGTGATTGTTTCTAATCCTTCCTTTCTCCCAACACAGGGAATGCGACGCGAGACAATCTATATATATAAAAATGTAATGGTCGTTTGTGGGACCAACAGAACTCAAAAAACACTGGGCGAATTGACACCAAATTTGGCCACAAGACACCTACTAACCCAAGGAGCTACCATCACTAAAAATAAATAATTGATTTTGTCATTTGGGAGTTGTAGGGATTTATAGTTCACCTACAATCAAAGAGCATTCTGAACTTCACCAATGAGGGAATTGAACCAAATGTGGCACACAGAAATCCCACGACAATACTGGAAGGGCATACAGGACTCCCATGTCCAATGGAAAACACTAGAAGGGTTTGGTGGGCATTGACCTTGAGTTTGGGAGTTGTAGTTCACCCACATCCAGAGACCACTGTGGACTCAAACAATGATGGATCAGAACCAAACTTGGCACGAATATTCCATATGCTCAACTAGGAACACAGATGGAGCTTCGGGGAAATAGACCTTGACATTTGGGAATTGTAGTTACTGGGATTTATAGTTCATCTACAATCAAAGAGCATTCTGAACCCCACCAATGATGGAACTGAACCAAACATGGCATACAGGACTCCCATGACCAACGGAAAACACTAGAAGGGTTTGGTGGGCATTGACCTTGAGTTTGGGAGTTGTAGTTCACCCACATCCAGAGAGCACTGTGGACTCAAACAATGATGGATCAGGACCAAACTTGGCACGAATATTCCATATGCTCAACTAGGAACACAGATGGAGCTTCGGGGAAATAGACCTTGACATTTGGGAATTGTAGTTACTGGGATTTATAGTTCATCTACAATCTAAGAACATGCTGAACCTCACCAACGACAGAATTGGGAGAAACTTCCCACACAGAACCCCCATGACCAACAGAAAATACTTAAGGCCACCCAATCCAACTCCCTTCACCAGGGCAAGAAAACGTAATGAAAGCCCTCCTGACAAAGAGCCATCCAGCCATAGAGATAGATAGATAGATAGATAGATAGATAGATAGATAGATAGATAGATAGATAGATAGATATGACTCAGAGAGAGAAATGGTATCCTAGGTTTGAAAGGGACCCCTAAAGAAGGACAATGATATGTTGCATGTTCCAGAGGAGGCAAACCAGACGCTCTCCACATCAACACTGACAAAGGAACAGCAAGAAATGCTGTTTACCCACAAGCATCAACATAATACACATATTAGAAACCAACACTTTCCCATGACTTTACTTTCCAGATCACCAGACTGGGCCACAGTAACATGTGGCAGGGGATGACTAGTCTACATAAATAAAAATGTCATGTTCGTTTGTGGGATTCACAGAACTCAAAAACCACTGGACGAATTGACACCAAATTTGGACGAAATACACCTCTAAGGCCAACAAGTGACCATCACTCATAAAAGACTGGAAAACACAACAGAAGAGACTTAAAAAGCCAAAAAATAAAGATTACAAAACCACACATATACGAAAACACACGTATATACACACATAAAACACATATACACAGATTGGGCCACAGCAACGTGTGGCAGGGGATGGCTAGCATAAATTAAAAACAAAGCAAACTCCATGTATTCAGCACACAGGTACTTTGCATATCAATCCAGCTACACATAGGAATTGTGGGAGTTGAATGAAGCAGAGAGTGTTTGAAGACCGGGACATCCCTAGGGAGACCAAGGGGCTTGTCTATAAAGCCATTGTCCTCCCAACTCTGCTCTATGCCTGTGAGACGTGGACTGTCTACAGACATCAACATTGACACTAAAATGCAACACCACCTGAGCTCTGCGAGTGCAGCATTTTTCCGAATGAAGCAGAGAGTGCTTGAGGGCCGAGACATCCGTAGGGATACCAAGGTGTTTGTTTATAAAGCCATTGTCCTCCCAACTCTGCTCTATGCCTGTGAGACGTGGACTGTCTACAGATGTCACATGCAACTCCTGGAACGATTCCATCAGCGCTGCCTCCGGAAAATCCTGAAAATCTCTTGGGAAGGCAAGCGGGGAAATGTCAACGTGCTGGAAGAAGCAAAGAGCACCAGCACTGAAGCGATGGTCCTCCGCCATCAACTCCGCTGGACCAGCCACGTTGTCCGGATGCCCGACCACCGTCTCCCAAAACAGTTGCTCTACTCCGAACTCAAGAATGGGAAACAGAATGTTGGTGGACAGGAAAAGAGATTGAAAGATGGGCTCAAAGCCAACCTCTAGCATAGACACTGAGAACTGGGAAGCCCTGGTCCTTGAGCGCTCCAGTTGGAGGTCAGCTGTGACCAGCAGTGCTGCAGAATTTGAAGAGGCACGAATGGAGGGTGAAAGAGAGAAACGTGCCAGGAGGAAGGCCAACCCCGACCAGGACCGTCTTCCACCTGGAAACCAATGCCCTCACTGCAGGAGAAGATGCAGGTCAAGAATTGGGCTCCACAGTCACTTACAAAGCCACCCCCAGGACACCGAACTTGGAGGACCATCATCCTCAGACTACGAGGGATCGCCTAAGTGGGAGTTGAAGTCCAAAACACATGCAGGGCCCAAGTTGGCCCATGCCTGACCTAGGAAACGCCTATTGATGATGATGATGTATTATTGTGTGTGTATATAGGCTCAAGGAGTCGTTTGTAAGTGAGAGGTTTGTAATTCGGAGACAGCCTGTATATAAGAATATTCCAAAATATTCAGATAAGGGATGCTCAGCCTTCTACTTGTGTGTATGTGTGTGTATATACAGTATATATACACACACGCACATGCACACACATATATACACACACACACACACTGTTTTCCTCCTGGGATTCCTGGACTTGCTTCTTGCAAAACAGGCCTGAGTCACGATGGCTGGGTCCTGCGCCTGTCTCCTGCGCATGGAACGAACATTGCAAGCGCACGGCCCGTGCCAAACCCCCTCCGGACCCGTTTCTCTGGTTACACGCTTGGCAGGCGCCAAAACCCGGCGGCTGAACTCAGAACAAGAATCTCCAGCATGATTCTTCGCTTGCCCCGTTTCGTAAAAGGAAGCGCCTGATAAGGGTGTTGAAAGCCAAGGTCAGTGTGCGTCCCCATCATAAGCTCACAGCCAGGAAAAGGTCATACATAGAGCATGGACAGCCAGGAAATGGCAGGATGGGGTTGGTCTAGATGCTCTCAGGAGATCCCTCAATGCCATGGGCTCGCAGAATAGTCCTAGAGCCAAAAGGGAACCCCAGAGCTATCCATACCAACCCCCTTCTGCCATAAAGGAAGACACCATTTGATCCCTCCCGGCACATGTCATCATAGAGGGAAGGGACCTCTAAAGATCATCCAGTCCAACCCCATTCTGCCAGCAGAAGGACACAATCTAACCACTCCTGAGAGATGGCCATCTACCTCTTCTTAAAGAGAAGGAGACTCCACCACACTCCCAGAGATGGAAGGGACCCCCAAAGGCTATCTAGTCCATCCCATTTCTGCCAAGCAGGAAGACACCATCCAATCCCTCCTGACAGATGGACTTCCAGCCTCTCCTGAAAAACCTGACATTATTGGAAGGGATAAATAGAATGCTAAAATTGGAAGGGACCCCCCCCCTCCAAAGGCCATCCAGTCCAACCCCATTCTGCTGTGCAGGAAGACACAACGTAAGCTTTCCTGGCAGAGAGCCATCCAGAATTTACTTTTGTTTTACTTTGTTGTTGTTCATTCGTTCAGTCGTCTCCGACTCTTCGTGACCTCATGGACCAGCCCACACCAGAGCTCCCTGTCGGCCGTTACCACCCCCAGCTCCCTCAAGGTCAGTCCAGTCACTTCAAGGATGCCATCCATCCATCTTGCCCTTGGTCGGCCCCTCTTCCTTTTACCCTCCACTTTCCCCAGCATAATTGTCTTCTCTAGGCTTTCCTGTCTCCTCATGATGTGGCCAAAGTACTTCAACTTTGTCTCTAATATCTTTCCCTCCAGTGAGCAGTCGTTGTTTTACTTTAATAAAAATTAATAAGAATAATAAAAGTTAATAAGAATAATGTAATTGATAAGAATGGTAAAAATCAATGAGTGTAATAAAAATAACAAAATTAATAAGGATGATAAAATTAATAATATAAATGATAAGAATGGTAAAATTATTGAGTATAATAAATATGATATAAATTAATAAGGATGATAAAATTAATAATAATAAATACTGGCTACCAGTATTAAAAAAACTCTAACATTAAAACAGCAGAGGGAAAACAATCAGGGACATCTAATCACCTCTCAACAAAAGATTGCCCCAGGCACTGCCTGGCCATCAAATGCTAATCAAGGTGGTCATTTGAAACATTCACCCCTGGTTCCAGCAGACAAGAGTCCTTTGTCCCACCCTGGTCATTCCACAGATATATAAACCTTTTTTCCTAGTTCCAACAGACCTCACTGCCTCTGAGGATGCTTGCCATAGATGCAGGCGAAACGTCAGGAGAGAATGCCTCTAGACCATAGCCATATAGCCCCCCCCCCCAAAAAAAAACATACAACAACCCAGGGATTCCGGCCATGAAAGTCTTCGACAATACAAGGATGATAAAAATTAATAAGTACAATAAAATAAATAAATAATAAAAACAATAAAATCAATAATAAAAATATAATACTAAAAAATTAAATCACAATGATAAAAATGAATAATAACAATAACATTCATATAAGTAAAATCATAAGAATAAAATTTAATAAGGATAATAAAATCAATGAATATAATGATAATGAAAATAATCAACATTAATAAGGATAATAACAATAAGTATATATAAAATTAATAAGAAAAAATTAATAATACAATAAATAATAACAATATTTGTTGAGAATAAAAATTAATAACAATAAAATAATAAGAGTAATAAAAATATTTGGAATAATAAAAAAGAATAATAACAATAACATTAATACGAGTAAAAATCATAATAAGAATCAATAAGGGTAAGAAAAATCAATGAATATAATAATAAAAATAATCAACACTAATAAGGATAATAAAATTAATAAGTATATATAAAATTAATAATAATAAAAGTAAACAATAATACACTAAATAATAAAAATAAAATAATAATAATGGATACGAATAATAAAAATTAATAATAACAATAACATTAATACGAGTAATAACTGACATGTTTAATTAATTGTTTTTAATTTATTTTTTAATGTTTTTAATGTATTTGCTGAATGTGTTTTTTATTGTTTATGATGGTGACGCATCTTATGGTGTTTGTTGTGATAATAAAATAATAAAATAAAATAATAAGAATAATAAATTAATAATATGATGCTTGTTGTGATAATAAAAATAATAAGAATAATAAATTAATAATAATAAGTAATATCATAATAATAAGTAATATCAAATTAATAATAATAAAAATAATAAGGATAATAAAAACAAAAATAAAAATGATAAAAATAATAAAAATCAATAACTGTATAAAATAAAATAGAATAAAAGAGAATGAAATAAACATATAAACACTGAAAAAGAATTAAACATTAGAGCAATCAACAATACCTTGCTAAAATCTATTAAAATACCATAACAAGGCCTTGCAAAACTACAACTCCCTCAGAACAGAGCCAGGAAAGTTCAAGTGGTGCCAAAGTGAGTTAAATTGCTTGTGTAGATGCACCCAGAGCTGGAAGATTGGACAATAGGATGTATTTATTGTACTACATTCCCCAAAAATATAGCTCTAGTGGCCCTTGGCCTACTACAACTCCCATAATCCCCAGCCAGGCGCAGACTCACCAGCCTCAAAGGCGTCCAGAGCTGAATGAAGAGTAAGAGCAGAAAGGGGCGTGGTAAGGACAAAACCACGCCCACTTCCGCAATAAGCCACGCCCTTAAAACAACAGCAAGGTCTCTGATTGGTCAGGGGGCGTGGCGAGAGCAAAAACCACGCCCTTTCCTCAGGAAGCCACGCCCCTAGAAGCAAAAGCTTGGCCTCTGTTGGTAAGGGGGCGGGGCGATCTCAAAGTCACGGCCTTCCACTCTGATTGGCCAGACGGCGTGGCTATCATAAGAACCCGCCCTTTCCTACAGTAAGCCACGCCCCTCGGGGAAGCAGCCAGGGCTCTGATTGGCCAGAGGGCGAGGCTACAATAAGAACCCGCCCTTTCCTAGAATAAGCCACGCCCCTCGAGGAAGAGGCCAGGCCTCTGATTGGTCAGATGGAAAGTCGTCAGAGCCACGCCTCCTTTCCCCCGGAAGCCACGCCCCTTGAAGCAGAGGCAGCCATGCTTTCCTTCCTTCGCGTCTGACAGGTGAGAAACGCCGCCATCTTTCCCTGTTTCCCCAGAATACCCCGCGCGCGGCCTAGTCTCAACGGAGGAGGCCTCCCCAGTAGTATCAGGTCTTCCATTCCCATTCAGGGCCCTTTCCAGGACTTCCAGGGAGACAAACTACAACCCCCAGGCTCCCTTGCGGCTCTAACCGCCAGCCCTCTATGCTGTGGAACTCTGGGAGTTGTAGTTCCAGGCTCTTGTTTGGGCAGAGAAGTCGGAAGTGGGGTTTCTCTTAAAGGGGAAATGCTCAAGGGCTTTGGATGCTCATTTGGAGGATATATTACAGGCTTGAGCAAGCTTGGGCCCTCCAGGTGTTTTGGACTCCAACTCCCACAATTCCTAACATCCGCCGTAGGCTGTTAGAAATTGGACATTAAACACACAGAAATTGCTTGGGGCAAGGCCAAATTATCATAGAATCCTAGAATCAAAGAGTTGGAAGAGACCTCATGGGCCATCCAGTCCAACCCCCTGCCAAGAAGCAGGAATATTGCATTCAAAGCACCCCTGACAGATGGCCATCCAGCCTCTGTTTAAAAGCTTCCAAAGAAGGAGCCTCCACCACACTCCGGGGCGGAGAGTTCCACTTCTGAACGGCTCTCACAGGAAGTTCTTCCTCATGTTCAGATGGAATCTCCTTTCTTGTAGTTTGAAGCCATTGTTTCGCGTCCTAGTCTCCAGGGAAGCAGAAAACAAGCTTGCTCCCTCCTCCCTGTGGCTTCCTCTCACATATTTATACATGGCTATCATGTCTCCTCTCAGCCTTCTCTTCTTCAGGCTAACCATGCCCAGCTCTTTAAGCCGCTCCTCATAGGGCTTGTTCTCCAGACCCTTGATCATTTTAGTCGCCCTCCTCTGGACACATTCCAGCTTGTCAATATCTCTCTTCAATTGTGGTGCCCAGAATTGGACACAATATTCCAGGTATGATCTAACCAAAGCAGAATAGAGGGGTAGCATGACTTCCCTAGATCTAGACACTAAGCTCCTCTTGATGCAGGCCAAAATCCCATTCGCTTTTTTTGCTGCCACATCACATTCCTGGCTCATGTTTAACTTGTTGTCCACGAGGACTCCAAGATCTTTTCCATGCGTACTGCTCTCGAGCCAGGCCTCATTGTCCCCCATTCTGTCTCTTTGCATTTCGTTTTTTTCTGCCAAAGTGGAGTCTCTTGCATTTGTCACTGTTGCACTTCATTTTCTTAGTTTTGGCTCATCTCTCTAATCTGTCGACATCGTTTTGAATCCTGCTCCTGTCCTCTGGAGTCTTGGCTCTCCCTCCCAATTTGGTGTCATCTGCAAACTTGATGATCCTGCCTTCTAGCCCTTCGTCTAAGTCATTAATAAAGATCCTGATCAGGACCAGACCGGGCCCAGGACGGAACCCTGCAGATGGCACTCCGCTTGTCACTTCCTTCCAGGATGAAGAGGAGGAAGCCTTGGGGAGAATCACCCTCTGGGTTCGTTCCCTTAACCAATTCCAGATCCACCTCACCATAGTTTTGCCTAGCCCACATTGAACTAGTTTCCTTGCCAGAAGGTTATGAGTGTTGTGACTCAGCTGGAATCACAGAGTGATAGTGTTAATTATTCTGATGGGGATGATGGGATTAAGGTTCACAATCAGGTTCACAGTGATGCCCCTGTGGTGGACGATGAGGAACAGGATGCAGAAGATCAGTTTCCCACAGCAAGGGATGACGCTGCTGAGAATGAAACTAGCCAGGTGCATGTTGATTCAGGAAGGGAGGACAGTTGTTCTCAGCCAGATAATGAGCAAGAAAGCACTAACGAACAGATTGACCTTGATGAAGCAGGAACCTTAGATCGAGCTGAGCATTTGGAATTCAAGGTTGAAGGAGTGTAAGAATAGCTAACAAGAGGGAGGCCAAGGGCCAGAGAAACGCCGTCATGTTTTGCAAAGGCTGTTTGAGAATATCCCGGTGTCAGAGCAACTTCTTGTTTCAATCAAGAGGCTTACATTTGTTGGCCTGGATTTATTTTGCAGTTTTCACATTCATGGTTTCAGGACTTTGTCATGTTCTCATGGGACTTTGCCTTGCTGGTGCCTTTGTGGATCCTTCTTTCAAGGGTTTCCTTACATTGATCTTTAGAACATTACTTTTGCTCTTGTTGTTGTTGTTCATTCGTTCAGTCGTCTCCGACTCTTCGTGACCTCATGGACCAGCCCACGCCAGAGCTCCCTGTCGGCCGTCACCACCCCCAGCTCCTTCAAGGTCAGTCCAGTCACTTCAAGACTTTTGCTCTTATGAACTTTTTATCTTTTACTTTTTGTTGTTGTTGTTCATTCGTTCAGTCGTCTCCGTGACCTCATGGACCAGCCCACGCCAGAGCTCCCTGTCGGCCGTCACCACCCCCAGCTCCTTCAAGGTTAGTCCAGTCACTTCAAGGATGCCATCCATCCATCTTGCCCTTGGTCGGCCCCTCTTCCTTTTGCCTTCCACCTTCCCCAACAGACAGGCTGAGTGCTGTTTGGTGTCTTCAGCAAGGTGATTCTATTCTAAGGTGCAACAATGGGGGACCTTGTCGAAGGCCTTCCTGAAATCCAGACATGCTCCATCCACGGCATTCCCCGCATCTACCCAGCTTCTAACTCTATCGAAGAAAGAGGTCAGATGAGTCTGGCATGACATCTTTTTGATGAATCCGTGTTGACTATAAGCGATGACCGCATTAGTTTCTAAGTGTTTACAAACCACTTCCTTCAGGATCTTTTCCAGAATCTTGCCTGGTATCGATGTGAGGCTGACCAGACATTGGTCATTGTTTAGTTCGTCCTTTTTTTCCTTCTTGAAGATAGAGAGGGACCACGTTTGCTCTCCTCCAATCTGCTGGGGCTTCTCCCGTTCGTTCTCCAAGAATTCTCCAAGATGATTGCCAGTGAATATAGGGAATGCTGTGGATGTAGCATATCTTGATTTCAGGAAGGCCTCTGACAAAGTCCCCCATGACCTTCTTGCAAGCAAATTCATCCAATGTGGGCTAGGCAAGGCTACTATTAGGTCAGTGGTTCTCAACCTTCCTAATGCCGCGACCCCTTAATACAGGGCCTCACGTTGTGGTGACCCCCAACCATAAAATAATTATTATTGCTACTTCCTGATTGTAATTGTGTTACTGTTATAAATCATAATGTAAATATCTGAAATGCAGGATGTATTTTCATTCACTGGACCAAATTTGGCACAAATACCCAACAACAGTGCTCCATGCTGTCATGTCAGCCGCATGACCTTGGAGGGGTCTATGGACAACACTGGCTCTTTGGCCTAGAAACTGAGCACCAACTCCCAGAGTTGGACACGACTGGATTTAATGTCAGGGGAAAACTTTTACCTTACGTTACCCAATATGCCCAAATCTGAACACTGGTGGGGTTGGAGGGAGAATTATGTCATTTGGGAGTTGTAGTTGCTGGGATTTATAGTTCACCTACAATCAAAGAGCATTTTGAACTCCACCAATGATGGGATTGGACCAAACTTGGCACACAGAACTCCCACGACCAACGAAATATACTGGAAGGGTTTGGTGGGCACTGACCTTGAGTTTTGGAGTTGTAGTTCACCTGCATCCAAAGAGCATTGCAGACTCAAACAATGATGGATCTGGACCAAACTTGGCACAGATACTCAATATGCCCCAATGTGAACACTGGTGGAGTCTAGGGAAAACAGACCACGGCATTTGGGAGCTACTGGGATGAATAGCTCCCCTGCCATAAGAGCTCGGAAGGGTGTGCGGGGGGCGGGAAGAAAGGCTTGTGCATCCCTCCGCCTCCCCCCCCGCGCCCTTCCACACTGTTGGGGTTCAGCCTGAGTTTGAACTTGAACCTGATTCTCTGTTTGTTCCTCCTGATGCTAATGAAAGTATATTTACTGATGCTAGTGGAAATGTACCTTTTGATGCCAATGCTCCTGAAATTAGTGAGGAAGAAACTGCTGTAGGTTTGGAAAATGCCAATGTTCCTGAAATTAGTGAGGAAGGAACTTCTGTAGATTTGGAAAATGAAAGTACCAGTGTTCATGAGAATGTTTCAGAGGGAAGCCTTGACCTTTCACTCCCTTCTGCACCTGGGAACTCTAATGAGAACAGAAGGGGCCAGATCTGGCAAGACAGAAGTAAATCACTCAGTTTGCGAAGGTTTTCCCGATTAAGAGAAATACAAACAATGGCTTCAAAGCAGAGGGGCGGTTCACGGAACCAATTCTTGAATTTTAATTGCCTTACGCCGGGCTGACTGTCTCAGTTCAGGCATTGTTTCAGAATTGATGAAGACCTTGGCAGTTCTCCCGGTTCCCTGGCCATAGTTTGGGAAGATTTCTAGGATATCAAGTACGGTTAGTGGATTGCTAACAGGTTCCAGTATTTCCCAGTGAGGCTTTTGGTTTTGCTTTGTCCATTTAAATTCATGTTTGCTGATTTTGCTGTGGCTTTTGACTTGCATTTTTCCTTTATTTTGTAACCATTTTTCTTCAATAAAAAAGGATTGTTTTTCACAGCCAAGTGTGGTGGATAGTTATCTTAGGGCCTCGTTCCCTGCTCTGGATTGCAACACACACTCAGAAAGGCGCGGAGGGTGGTCAGCCCTCCCTTGCTCAAACCGCATGGCAGCCATTTTGGAGGGGGCGGGGCCAACCAAGGCAGCTTCGCGACCCCCCGAAAATGGCCTAAACCCCCTGGGGGTCGCAACCCCCAGGTTGAGAACCGCTGTATTAGGTGGATCTGCAATTGGTTAAGCAACTGACCCCAAAACGACTTTCCACAGCATTCCCTGCATCTACCCATCGTGTAACTCTATCGAACTTTATGATGTTATCTCTCCTTCTCTCCTTCTCCTAGGTCAGATTCCGCAGGAGAGCCCCGCTGGCCAGCCATCAATGAGAAGAAGGGGTCCAGGATGGACGAGGAGCCCACAGGGAGTGGGGGGGCTCCAGACTCCCAGCCAAAGCCAAGGGCCCCCCGGAAGCGGAAAAGGGAGGTGAGCGGGGGCGCAGGACCCTCCAGCCGAGCCCCCAAGGAGAAGAAGAGGAAGAAGCCCCGCCGAGCCCCCAGGACCCCCGCCCCACACTACTTTGTGCACGAGACAGACAACGACATGCTGCTGATCATCTCCAATATGGGCGAAGCCCCCGAGCGGCCCCTTCGGAAGACCTCCAAGAGGAAGAAGGGGAAGGCCAAGCAGAAGAAGCAGCAGAAAAGTCCAACGAAACGGCCCGCAAATAGAGGGAAAGCCGCCCAAAGAGGGTCTCTGGCAAAGCAACCGGGGAGTGTTGGAGTTCCAGGAGAGGGCAAAGATGCGCTCCCAGTTTCCTCCCAGTCAGCTAATGGAAGCTCCTGGGGAGAACATCTCCCTGTGGAGATCCTGGTGCAAATCTTCCATGTGGCCGTGGCTTCCGATGGAGCGGTGCCCTTCCTCTGCAGGTACACGGAGATTATTTAACTACAGCTATCAATGGCATCATTTATTAAGCTTCTTTTATATAGTTTATGCAATATGCTTTTGGGTTGTTGTAGGGTTTTTCGGGCTATATGGCCATTTATTTGTCGTGTCAGAGCAACCAGTCCATTATATATTACATTTCTAACAGAACAAAGCAAACAGACAGAAAAATACACATCTTGTGAGTTTGGTAGTTGGTTAAATGTCCTTTGACCAGTATCTGGCCACTTGGAGTGCCTCTGGTGTTGCCGCAAGGAGGTCCTCCATGGTGCATGTGGCAGGGCTCAGGTTGCATTGCAGCAGGTGGTCAGTGGTTTGCTTTTCTCCACACTCGCATGTCGAGGATTCCACTTTGTAGCCCCATTTCTGAAGGTTGGCTCTGCATCTCGTGGTGCCAGAGCGCAGTCTGTTCAGCGCCTTCCAAGTTGCCCAGTCTTCTGTGTGCCCAGGAGGGAGTCTCTCATTTGGTATCAGCCATTGGTTGAGGTGCTGGGTTTGGACCTGCCACTTTTGGACTCTCGCTTGCTGAGGTGTTCCAATGAGTGTCTCTGTAGATCTTAGAAAACTATGTCTAGATTTAAGTAATTGGCGTGCTGGCTGATACTCAAACAAGGGATGAGCTGGAGATGTCTCTGTCTTGGTCCTTTCACTATTGGTTGCCACTTCCTGGCGGATGTCAGGTGGTGCAATACCGGCTAAGCAGTGTAATTTCTCCAGTGGTGTAGGGCGCAGACACCCCGTGATAATGCAGCATGTCTCATTCAGAGCCACATCACTGTTTTAGTGTGGTGAGATGTGTTCCACACTGGGCATGCATACTCAGCAGCAGAGTAGCACAGCGCAAGGGCAGATGTCTTCACTGTGTCTGGTTGTGATCCCCAGGTTGTGCCAGTCAGCTTCCGTATGATATTGTTTCTAGCACCCACTTTTTGCTTGATGTTCAGGCAGTGCTTCTTGTAGGTAAGAGCACGGTCCAGAGTGACTCCCAGGTATTTGGGTGCGCTGCAATGCTCCAGTGGGATTCCTTCCCAGGTGATCTTCAGAGCTCGGGATGCTTCTCTGTTCTTGAGATGAAAGGCACATGTCTGTGTTTTAGATGGGTTGGGGATCAGCTGGTTTTCCCTGTAATAGGCAGTAAGAGCACCTAGAGCTTTGGAAAGCTTCTGTTCTATTTATTTATTTATTTATTTATTTACTTCTTTTGTATACCGCAAATATCAGCCTAAAAAGGCGACTCGAAGCGGTTTACAATAAAATGTGCAACACTGAACAATCTATATAACAAACATACACAAACAATACACATAAAAATCATCACGCCTCATTAGAATCAGATCTCGATCTCACAGTCGTATTACCATTCCTTGTTCAATGTGCCGTCATTCCTGAGTCAGTTGTTATTGCATATTTATCCGAACGCCTGTTCGAAGAGCCACGTCTTAACCCTCCTCCTAAACGCCAATAGCGAAGGGGCCTGCCTGATGTCCGCTGGTAGGGCATTCCATAGCCGGGGGGCCACCACTGAGAAGGCCCTGTCCCTCGTTCCCGCCAGCCGCACCTGTGACGCTGGCGGGACCGAGAGCAGGGCCTCCCCAGACGATCTTAACAACCTCGCCGGTTCATAGGTGGAGATGCGTTCGGAGAGGTAAGTGGGGCCGGAACCGTGTAGGGCTTTATAGGCTAAAGCCAGCACCTTGAATTGTGCCCGGTAGCAAATTGGCAGCCAGTGGACAACTCAAAACTCAAAGCTCCCTGCTTGAGCAGTAATAGCACGGTTATCAGCATAGATGAAACTCTCTGTCCCTTCTGGCAGTGGCTGGTCATGGCCATGATCTAGAGGCATTCTCTCCGGACGTTTCGCCTGCATCTATGGCAAGCATCCTCAGAGGTAGTGAGGTCTGTTAGAACTAGGAAAAAGGGTTTATATATCTGTGGAATGACCAGGGTGGGACAAAGGACTCTTGTCTGCTGGAGCTAGGTGTGAATGTTTCAACTGACCACCTTGATTAGCATATAATGGCCTGACAGTGCCTGGAGCAAACTTTTGTTGAGAGGTGATTAGATGTCCTTGTTTGTTTCCTCTCTGTTGTGCTGTTGGTAATTTTAGAGTTTTTTTAAGTAGTCTGCAGTGCCTTTCATGTTCCTTGATTCATGTTTTGGCAAAGCTGTGTTTGGTGGTCCCTATGCACTGCAGACTAATTGAACCAGAGAAATCAGCCATAGCAGGGCACCTGATGAACCAACCTGGACACAGCATATTATCTGAGAACACAGAAATGCTGGACCACTCTCACAACCACCATGTCAGGCTACACAGAGAAGCCATTGAAATCCACAAACATGTGGACAATTTCAACAGAAAGGAAGAGACCATGAAAATGAACAAAATCTTTTTAAAAAACTCTAAAATTGCAACAGCACAACAACAGAGAGGAAACAAACAAGGACATCTAATCACCTTTCAACAAAAGTTTGCTCCAGACACTGCCTGGCCATCAAATGCTAATCAAGGTGGCCAGTTGAAACATTCCCACCTAGCTCCAGCAGACAAGAGTCCTTTGTCCCACCCTGGTCATTCCACAGATATATAAACCCATTTTCCTATTTCCAACAGACCTCACTACCTCTGAGGATGCTTGCCATAGATGCAGGCGAAACGTCAGGAGAAATGCCTCTAGAACATGGCCATATAGCCCGAAAAAAACCTACAACAACCCAGTCCCACAGTAATTTTGCATGTTCATTTTCCACTCCCTTTGGAGGTTTATGATCCCTTTATCAGTTCTTTCCTACTGGCAGGTGGTCCTTGTGACATAAGTTCCAGTGAATCATTTGGGCCACAGAATTTGTTTGTAGTCTTGCTGTTTGGTAGCCAAGGTTTGCTTTCTGTAGAATTACTGACAGTGGGATCGGTGCAGTGATGAACAGCAGTGGTGACAGTGTGTCGCCTTGGAAAATTCCTCTCTTGATGTTAACAGTTCCATAGCTTTCGTTGCCCACAAACAACTCAGTTTTCCATTGTTTCATTGCATTTTTGGTGCACCGGGATTGTGGCGCAGCTGGATGAGTGTCATCTGCATTAAGATCACTCTGACCAAAAGGTCATGAGTTCGAAGCCAGCCCGGGTTGGAGTGGGCTTCCAACCTATTGTGTAGCCTGTTATCAACCTTTGCAACCCGAAAGACAGTTGCATCTGTCAGGTAGGAGAATTAGGTACCACCTTGTGTGGGGAGGCTAAATTAACTAATTTATGAGGCCATAAAAAAGACTCCAGCAAAGCATTCCAGCGGGGAAGCATGCGGGGAATGCGGAAGCGCTTCATCAGCGTCGCAGAGGGACGAGGAAAGCGACAGCTCCCCTGGCGGCCAGAAAAAAGTTAAATAGCCTCTGTGTATGTCTGTATATGTTGTATGTCAAATTGGCATTGAATGTTTGCCATATATGTGTACATTGTAATCCGCCCTGAGTCCCCTGCGGGGTGAGGAGAAGGGCGGAATAGAATTACTGTAAATAAATAAATAACTCTGCAGGAGTCTACCGTATACCATGCAGCTGTGGACAAGTCTACATAGGGACCACCAAACGCAGCGCCCAAACACGCATCAAGGAACATGAAAGGCACTGCAGACTACTTCAACCAGAGAAGTCAGCCATAGCAGAGCACCTGATGAACCAGCCTGGACACAGCATATTATTTGAGAACACCGAAATGCTGGACCACACCAACAACCACCATGTCAGACTACACAGAGAAGCCATTGAAATCCACAAGCATGTGGACAATTTCAACAGAAAGGAAGAAACCATGAAAATGAACAAAATCTGGCTACCAGTATTAAAAAAACTCTAAAATTACAACAGCAAAACAACAGGGAGGAAACAATCAGGGACAGCTAATCACCTCTCAACAAAAGATTGCCCCAGGCACTGCCAGGCCATCAAATGCTAATCAAGGTGGTCAGTTGAAACATTCACACCTAGCTCCAGCAGGGAAGAGCTCCTTGCCCCACCCCAGCCATTCCACAGATATATAAACCCATTTTTCCTACTTCCAACAGACCTCACACCTCTGAGGATGCTTGCCATAGATGCAGGCGAAACGTCAGGAGAAATGCCTCTAGAACATGGCTCTATAGCCCGAAAAAACCCACAAGAACCTAATTGAATAAAACTTTCTAATATTTTCACAAACCCTGATGACATCTAGACATCTGATAATCCAACAATGTGGCAGTGAGTCAAATACTTTTTTGTAATCAATCCAAGTTGTATAGAGGTTTGTTTTGCGGCTTTTGTAATTCTCCAGTATCATTTTGTCAATTAGAAGCTGATCTTTCGTGCCCCCTTTTATTGCCTTTTTGTTCTACTGGCAAGATGTTATTTTCCACCAAGTAATCCTTATTATCTATATTATTATTATTTAGGATGTCCCGTGTGTGCCGGCTGTGGTACGGAGCGGCCTCCAACCCCGTCCTGTGGCAGAAGGTGTCCATCGGCCACTGCTGGGTGGCTCCAGGGAAACGGCTTCCTCCTGCAGCGGAGAAGAGAGTCCTTGGCACCTTGGAGTGGCTGGTCCCCAACAGGTGAGGTTATGTCTTGCTCCTTGCAATGTTATTGTTGGAATCTCAGACCCATCGACTTGGACGAGACCACAAGGGCCATCCTGCCCAACCCAATCTGCCATGAAAATATCCATAATCCAAACCTTTGATAGACTATTATTTCCCTCAATCTAGAGCACATGTGTCAAGGCCTGTGGATCAAATCTGGCCTGCCATGCCCTCCAGATGATGGCCTCCAACTCTTGTATTTCTCATCATTCGACATCATAACTAGAGCGGGTGGGAGCAGGGATACAGGGACATCAGCGGTGACCAGGGGAGCATTTGCACAGTTAAAACTTGTGTGCCAGCTGCGCCCATACCTTGAGAAGTCTGACTTGGCCACGGTAGTCCACACTATGGTTACATCCCGTATAGACTACTGCAACGCTCTCTACGTGGAGTTGCCTTTGAAGACTGCCCGGAAGCTTCAAATGGTCCAACGCTCGGCAGCCAGGTTACTAACAGGAGCGGCACTCAGGGAGCACACAACTCCTCTGTTGCGCCAGCTCCACTGGCTGCCAGTTTGCTACCGGGCACAATTCAAAGTGCTGGCCTTAGCCTATAAAGCCCTAAGCCAGTGATTCTCAATAGGGCTGGGCGGTTTCGTTTCGTTAATTCGTAATTCGTTAATAATTCGTTAATTTTTTCAACTACAAAACGATAACGAACCATTCTGGAGCAATTATTAAAAAAACGAATTTTCAAAAACGTTTTGTAAATGCTTCGTATTTCGATATTGTATTCGTTTCGTTATTGTTTTGAGGTCGTTTCGTATTATTTCCGCATGTCTGGGCCAGTTTTATGGTTTAATTAGTGAAAAAAAATTATAATATCACACCAACAGTCAACAACAGAGGGAGAGGGAAGCTTCAGAAGGTTTTGGAGGTTTTTTAGCGTATTTCGCGGTCGCGTCCGCCATTAACGAATCGATTCGTTATTGTTTCGGAAATCGATTCGTTAATTTTTTTACCATTTATGAAATTTCGTAAATATCGAACTTTTTAAAAGGAAAATTTTGTAATTATTTTAAATATCGAAACAAAAAAAAACCCAAATACAAATCGATTTTAGAAACAAATTTTTCCGTTGTTACCCAGGCCTAATTCTCAACCAGGTGTTTTTGGCCTTCAGCTCCCAGAAATCCTAACAGCTGGTAAACTGGCTGGGATTTCTGGGAGTTGTAGGCCAAAAACATCTGGGGAGCCCAGGTTGAGAACCACGGCCCTAAACGGTTCTGGCCCAACTTACCTGTTTCAACGTATCTCCTCCTGTGAACCAGCTAGGACGTTAAGATCGTCTGGGGAGGCCCTGCTCTCGGTCCCGCCTGCATCACAAGCACGCCTGGTGGGGACGAGAGACAGGGCCTTCTCAGTGGTGGCCCCTTGGCTGTGGAACGCCCTTCCCACAGAAATTAGATCGGCCCCCTCCCTGTTCACATTTTGGAAGAAAGTGAAGACCTGGTTGTCTGAGCAGGCATTTGAAAAGGCAGTGTAACTAATATAGAAATATGGAACATTTGGATGATGAGACTGGATCTTGATTTTAACTATGAGACGAGATGACTGTGAGAACTGTTCAGCAGCGGAACTCTCTGCCCCAGAGTGTGGTGGAGGCTCCTTCTTTGGAAGCTTTTAAACAGAGGCTGGATGGCCATCTGTGGGGGGTGCTTTGAATACAATTTTCCTGCTTCTTGGCAGAATGGGGTTGGACTGGATGGCCCACGAGGTCTCTTCCAACTCTATGATTCTACGATACTATGCACCCCCAAAAGATGGCCATCCTGTCTCTGTTTAAAAGCTTCCAAAGAAGGAGCCTCCACCACACTCCGGGGCAGAGAGTTCCACTGCTGAACGGCTCTCACAGTCAGGAAGTTCTTCCTCATGTTCAGATGGAATCTCCTCTCTTGTAGTTTGAAGCCATTCCTCCATTGCGTCCTAGTCTCCAGGGAAGCAGAAAACAAGCTTGCTCCCTCCTCCTCCCTGTGGCTTCCTCTCACATATTTATACATGGCTATCATGTCTCCTCTCAGCCTTCTCTTCTTCAGGCGAAACATGCCCAGCTCCTTAAGCCGCTCCTCATAGGGCTTGTTCTCCAGACCCTTGATCATTTTAGTCGCCCTCCTCTGGACACATTCCAGCTTGTCAATATCTCTCTTGAATTGTGGTGCCCAGAATTGGACACAATATTCCAGGTGTGGTCTAACCAAGGCAGAAAAGAGCATGGGGAGCATGACTTCCCTGGATCTAGACACTAGGCTCCTCTTGATGCAGGCCAAAATCCCATTTGGCTTTTTTTAGTCCCTGTTTTTCTTTCCAGGTTTTCCCACCTCCGGGAGTTTTCCCTCTGTCATTGGAAAAGCCTGGTGCCGGTTGTCTTGAAGGTGAGCATGGCTGATGTTTACCTGCAGTGATGATGATGATGATGATATCTTACACATGGATCAATGTGGGGAATAAGAACATATGATATTACTATCTGATAACAACACATAAACCAGTTAAGACAGTGTTTCTCAACCTGGGGGTCGGGACCCCTGGAGAGGTCGCAAGGGGGTGTCAGAGGGGTCACCAAAGACCAGCAGAAAACACAGTATTTTCTGTTGGTCATGAAGATTCTGTGTGGGAAGTTTGGCCCAATTCAATTGTTGGTAGGGTTCAGAATGCTCTTTGTTTGTAGGTGAACTATAAATCCCAGCAACTATAACTCTCAAATGTCAAGGCCTATTTTCCCCAAACCCCACATTTGGGCATATTGAGTATTCGTGTAGAGTTTGGTCCGGATCCATCATTGTTTGAGTCCACAGTGCTCTCTGGATGTAGGTGAACTACAACTCCCAAACTCAAGGTCAATGTCCACCAAACCCTTCTAGTGTTTTCTGTTGGTCATAGGAGTTCTGTGTGCCAAGTTTGGTTCAGTTCCATCATTGGTGGAGTTCAGAATGCTCTTTGATTGTAGGTGGACTATAAATCCCAGCAACTACAACTCCCAAATGTCAAGATTCTATTTTCCCCAAGCTCCATGTTCACATTTGGGCATATTGAGTATTCATGTAGAGTTTGGTCCAGATCCATCACTGTTTGAGTCCACAGTGCTCTCTGGATGTAGGTGAACTATAACTCCCAAATGTCAAGATTCTATTTTCCCTAAGCTCCATGTTCACATTTGGGTATATGGAGTATTCGTGCCAAGTTTGGTCCGGATCCATCATTGTTTGAGTCCACAGTGCTCTCTGGATGTGGGTGAACTAAAACTCCCAAACTCAAGGTCAATGCCCACCAAACCCTTCTAGTGTTTTCTGTTGATCATGGGAGTCTTGTGCCAAGTTTGGTTCAGTTCCATCATTGGTGGAGTTCAGAACGCTCTTGATTGTAGGTGAACTATAAATCCCAGCAACTACAACTCCCAAATGTCAATATTTTATTTTCCCCAAACTCCACCAGTGTTCACATTTGGGCATATTGAGAATTCGTGTAGAGTTTGGTCCAGATCCATCATTGTTTGAGTCCACAGTGCTCTCTGGATGTATGAACTACAACTCCCAAACTCAAGGTTAATGCCCACCAAACCCTTCTAGCATTTTCTCTTGGTCATGGGAGGTCTGTGTGCCAAGTTTGGTTCAGTTCCATCATTGGTGGAGTTCAGAATGCTCTTTGATTGTAGGTGAACTATAAATCCCAGCAACTACAACTCCCAAATGTCAGGATTCTATGTTCCCCAAGCTCCATGTTCACATTTGGGCATATTGAGTATTCATGTAGAGTTTGGTCCAGATCCATCACTGTTTGAGTCCACAGTGCTCTCTGGATGTAGGTGAACTACAACTCCCAAACTCAAGGTCAATGCCCACCAAACCCTTCTAGTGTTTTCTGTTGGTCATGGGAGTCGTGTGCCAAGTTTGGTTCAGTTCCATCATTGGTGGAGTTCAGAATGCTCTTTGATTGTAGGTGAACTATAAATCCCAGCAACTACAACTCCCAAATGACAAAATCAATTTTTTGAGGGATGGTCACTCGGTGGCCTGAGAGGTGTTGTCTTGTGTCCAAATTTGGTGTCAATTCGTTCAGTGGTTTTTGAGTTATGTCAATCCCACAAACGAACATGACCTTTTTATTTATATAGACTAGCTGTACACGCTACGCGTTGCTGTGGCCAAACTTCCCTCCCTCTTTCCTTCCTTCCTTCCTTCCTTCCTTCCTTCCTTCCTTCCTTCCTTCCTTCCTTCCTTCCTTCCTTTCCTCTATTTCTTTCCCTTCCTATTTCTCTTCTTCTTTCTTCCATCTCTACCTGTTTCTTTTCCCCCTTCTTTGCTCTTTGGTTGCATCCTTCCTCCCTCCCTCCCTCCCCTGTCTTTCGTTCCTTCTCTCCTTCTTTCCCTCTCTTCTTCCTTTCACTTTTTTATTTCTTTCTCTCCTTCCTTGCTTCTCTATCTTTCTTTCAGACCTCACTACCTCTGAGGATGCTTGCCATAGATGCAGGCGAAACATCAGAATGCCTCCATGTGGTAAGGTCATAGGAATCATAGAATCAAAGAGTTGGAAGAGACCTCATGGGCCATCCAGTCCAACCCCCTGCCAAGAAGCAGGAATATTGCATTCAAATCACCCCTAACAGATGGCCATCCAGCCTCTGTTTAAAAGCTTCCAAAGAAGGAGCCTCCACCACACTCCAGGGCAGAGAGTTCCACTGCTGAACGGCTCTCACAGTCAGGAAGTTCTTCTCATGTTCAGATGGAATCTCCTCTCTTGTAGTTTGAAGCCATTGTTCCATTGCGTCCTAGTCTCCAGGGAAGCAGAAAACAAGCTTGCTCCCTCCTCCTCCCTGTGACTTCCCCTCACATATTTATACATGGCCATCATATCTCCTCTCAGCCTTCTCTTTTCAGGCTAAACATGCCCAGCTCCTTAAGCCGCTCCTCATAGGGCTTGTTCTCCAGACCCTTGATCATTTGAGTCGCCCTCCTCTGGACACATTCCAGCTTGTCAATATCTCTCTTGAATTGTGGTGCCCAGAATTGGACACAATATTCCAGGTGTGGTCTAACCAAAGCAGAATAGAGGGGTAGCATGGCTTCCCTAGATCTAGACACTATGCTCCTATTGATGCAGGCCAAAATCCCATTGGCTTTTTTTGCCGCCACATCACATTGTTGGCTCATGTTTAACTTGTTGTCCACAAGGACTCCAAGATCTTTTCCACACGTACTGCTCTTGAGCCAGGCCTCATCGTCCCCCATTCTGTATCTTTGCATTTCGTTTTTTCTGCCAAAGTGGAGTATCTTGCATTTTCCCCTGTTGAACTTCATTTTGTTAGTTTTGGCCAATCATCTCTCTAATCTGTCAAGATCATTTTGAATCCTGCTCCTGTCCTCTGGAGTATTGGCTCTCCCTTCCAATTCGTCTGCAAACTTGATGATCCTGCCTTCTAGCCCTTCATCTAAGTCATTAATCAAGATGTTGAACAGGACCGGGCCCAGGGGGGAACCCTGCGGCACCTACAACAACTCAGTGATTCCGGCCATGAAAGCCTTCGACAATCCAATCCATACTTTGTTGTTGTTGTTATTATTATTATTATTTTATGAGGATTCCTTTCCATGTCCTCTTTCCTCTTTTTCCAGGCGATTGGCCATTCCTGCCCCCTCCTGACCTCCCTGAAGCTGTCCCACTGCAATGGGGTGACCACCGAGTCCCTCTGCGCAATAGCTGAGAGCTGCCCACACCTGGAGAGCCTGAACCTACAGAATTCCCAGGTGAGGTGCAGTTTGGCTCAGAAGGGATCTATAGAACGGGCGTCAACACACTTAGGAACGGTGGGAGCTGGAGTCCAAAACACCCGGAGGGCCGGAGTTTGCCCATGCCTGATCGAGATCCCAAGCATTCCCAAAGGGCCTCTTTCTTTTGCAAGAAGGACGCTCCGACCCTTTCCTGCCTTCTGTCTTTCCAGACGGATTCTTCAGCAGTGCTCAGCTTTCTGGAAGCGGCTGGCTCTCGCCTCCGGCACCTCTGGTTGACATACAGCAGCCGCATGAGTGCCATCATCGGGGTGATTTTGGTAAGCATTATATGTGTGTGTGCACCAGAAGTGGCCTCTTCTTTCTTCCTTCTCTACCTCTTTTCTCGCTTCCTTTCCTCTTTGGTTCCATCCTTCCTTGTCTTTTTCCTTCCTTCCTTCTCTCCCTCTGTCTCTCTTTCGTTCCTTCTCTCCTTCCTTCCCTCTTTTACTTTATTTCATTCTCTCCCTCCTTCTCTCCTCCCTTCCTTCTTTACCCTTATTTCTTTCCTTCTCTACCTGTTCCTTTCCTCCCTTCCTTTCTCTTTTCCTTCCCTTCCTTCTCTCTTCTTCCTTCCTTCCTTCTTCCTTCCTTTTCCTTCTTCCTTCCTTCCTTCCTTCCCTCCCTCCCTCCCTCCCTCCGTCTCTCTTTCGTTCCTTCTCTCCTTCCTTCCCTCTTTTACCTTATTTCATTCTCTCCCTCCTTCTCTCCTCCCTTCCTTCTTTACCCTTATTTCTTTCCTTCTCTACCTGTTTCTTTCCTCCTTTCCTTTGCTCTTTGGTCCTATCCTTCCTTCCTTCCTCCTTCCTTCCTTCCTTCCTTCCTTCCTTCCTTCCTTCCTTCCCTCCCTCCCTCCCTCCCTCCTCTCCTCCCTCCCTCCCTCCCTCCCTCCGTCTCTCTTTCGTTCCTTCTCTCCTTCCTTCCCTCTTTTACTTTATTTCATTCTCTCCCTCCTTCTCTCCTCCCTTCCTTCTTTACCCTTATTTCTTTCCTTCTCTACCTGTTCCTTTCCTCCCTTCCTTTGCTCTTTGGTCCTATCCTTCCTTCTCTCTTTCCTTCCTTCCTTCCTTCCCTCCCTCCCTCCCTCCCTCCGACTCTCTTTCGTTCCTTCTCTCCTTCCTTCCCTCTTTTACCTTATTTCATTCTCTCCCTCCTTCTCTCCTCCCTTCCTTCTTTACCCTTATTTCTTTCCTTCTCTACCTGTTTCTTTCCTCCTTTCCTTTGCTCTTTGGTCCTATCCTTCCTTCCTGCTTTCATTCCCTCCTTCCTTCTCCTTCCTTCCTTCCTTCCTTCCTTCCTTCCTTCCTTCCTTCCTTCCTTCCTTCCCTCTCTCTTTCCTTCCTTCTTTCACATTTTTATTTCCTTCCTTCTCTAACCTTCTTCCTTTCCTTCTTTCTCTCCTTCCCTCCTTCTTTCCCTTCTTCTTTCCCTCTTTCTCACCTTCTTTCTTTCTCTTTCACTCCCTCCTTCTCTCCTTCCTTCTCTACCTTCTTTCTTTCCTTCTTTCTCTCCTTCCCTCCTTCTCTCCCTCCTTCTCTCCCTCCTTCTCTCTTTCCTTCCTTCTTTCCCCCTTTCTGTGTATGTGTTTTGTGTGTGTATATTATTATTTATTTATTTACTTCCCTCCTTTTCCTTCTTTCTTTCTCCTCTTTCTCCTTCCTTCTTCTTCCTTCTCTCCTTCTTTCCTTCCTCCTTCCCTCCTCTTTCCCTCTTTCTCTCCCTCCTCTCCTTCCTTCTCTACTTCTTTCTCTCCCTCCTCCTTCTTTCCCTTCTTCTCCTTCCTTCTCTACCTTTCTTTCTTGCCTTCCTCCTCTCCTTCCCTCTTTCTCTCCCTCCTTCCTTCTTTACCTTTCTTTCTTTCCTTCTCTCCTTCCCTTTCTTTCCCACTTTCTCTCCTTCCTTCCTTCCTTCCTTCTCTCCTTCCCTCCTTCTTTCCCTCTTTCTCTCCCTCCTCTCCTTCCTTCTCTACTTCTTTCTCTCCCTCCTCCTTCTTTCCCTTCTTCTCCTTCCTTCTCTACCTTTCTTTCTTGCCTTCCTCCTCTCCTTCCCTCTTTCTCTCCCTCCTTCCTTCTTTACCTTTCTTTCTTTCCTTCTCTCCTTCCCTTTCTTTCCCACTTTCTCTCCTTCCTTCCTTCCTTCCTTCTCTCCTTCCCTCCTTCTTTCCCTCTTTCTCTCCCTCCTCTCCTTCCTTCTCTACTTCTTTCTCTCCCTCCCTCCTTCTTTCCTTTCTTCTCCTTCCTTCTCTACCTTTCTTTCTTTCCTTCCTCCTCTCCTCTCCCTCTTTCTCTCCCTCCTTCCTTCTTTACCTTTCTTTCTTTCCTTCTCTCCTGCCCTCCTTCTTTCCCTTTTGGAAACTTTTAAATAGAGGCTGGATGGCCATTTATTTATTATTATTTATTTATTTAAAACTTTCATATCCCGACCTTCTCACCTCCGTAGAGGGACTCAGACCGGCTTACAGCAAGGACTCAATGCTACTAATACAAGTTAAAACATCAAACAACAACACAAGATGAAAATACATATAGATAAAATACATATATACCAAACCGCCAAGGTAAAATCATGTCCAACTCAGTCCGCATATGTGGTCACTCACTTTGGTCTGTAACCACTCTCAGCCATTATTCTGGGAGTGCTTCGTTCCATAACCAGGATTTCTGAAGGACAAGAGGGAGGGGGCAGATCTAATCTCGCTCGGGAGAGAGTTCCATAGCCGAGGGGCCACCACTGAGAAGGCCCTGTCTCTCGTTCCCACCAAACCCATCTGTCAGGGGTGCTTTGATTATGCATGGCAAAAAGGAGTTGGACTCGATGACCCACGTGGTCTATGCAAGGAGTGCAGGACGAGGCCTTCTCCTGTTCTCCACTCATTGTGCCTAACTTTCCTTCCAGAACGGCACCTGCCCGGAACTGCAGCTCCTCGAGGTGAACACGGAGCTCAAGCAGAGCCCGCACCACTTCCAGCTCCCCATCGAGCAGCTCCAGGCCGCCTGCCCAAAGCTCCAGGTAAGACCGGTTTTGTTTACAGCAGGCCTGGGCCAACTTGGGCCCTCCCTCCAGGTGTTTTGGACTCCCAACTTCCTATTGGCTGTTAGGAATGGTGGGAGTTGGAGTCCAAAACACCCAGATTGGCCCAGGCCTGATCTAAATGTATTTCCAACCCATCTCTGCAAACTTAGTCACAACAATGGAAATTCTCAGAAGGATGGCATTGGAAAAATATCCCTGGGTGTATTATTTTGGTAGAAACCTTCACATTAGAGGGTTCAAATTGTTTATATTTACTTTTGCAAGACTGATCTGGCCCTAGTCGCTTTGTCGAAGGCTTTCATGGCTGGAATCACTGGGTTGTTGTAGGTTTTTCCGGGCTATATGGCCATGTTCTAGAGGCATTTTCTCCTGACGTTTCGCCTGCATCTATGGCAAGCATCCTTAGAGGTAGTGAGGACCAAACCTACAAAGCTATGATTTTTAAACATGCAAGCGGGATAAAAATGTCAAACTGGGGATGTCAACTTGATGGCTTCCTGTCCTGCTGATTCCTGGGGAAGTGGCACCCACCCTCACCTTTCTCCTTCTCCTCCCTCTCGGCCTCACTTTGCCGCCGGGCTCTTCCCTCTTTCCAGGTGCTGCGGCTTCTGAACGTCATCTGCTACCCAAAGTCGGTGCCCTCCTCGGCCCCGCAGTCCCCGGGGTTTCCTCACCTGGAGGAGCTCTGCCTGGCCACCACCTCCTTCTCCTTTGTGGACAACAACATGCTGCGCCGCATCCTCTGCGCCTCCAGCCGGCTCCGCGTCCTGGACCTGCGCGGCTGCTTCCGCGTCACGCCCAAGGGGATGGAGCTGCTGCCCTGCCCAGGTGAGCCTTTTCTGGACCTACACAAGGCCCTTCAATTCATTGTCAGTGGACAGAGCACATCTGTTGCACTCCAGGGCAGGAAGCACCTCTGTACTTAACCACCACACTCCAATCCAAATTATAACAGCAAGCAGTTTATTGAAGATTATATAAAAAGCAGTTCAGTCAAAATAGTAAAAAAAAAAAATGTCAAAGTCCAAATGTGTGAAATTGTAAGACTGTAGGTTTTATATAGCAATATTAAATGATCACTCACAAGCCGGTTTTGCTTGGAAATAAATATATTGCTTGTTTCTCTGCAGCAAAGAAAGACCCTACTGACTTTTCCCCACCACCACTTCCTTTTATACACCTTTCCTGCCCATCTCCCCCTCTTCTCAGTTTCCTTATTAGAGGTTGTTGCTTCACAAGTTCCAATACAAGGTTTCCAGTGCCCTCTGCTAGCTTCAAAATGTCACAGAGAGAGAATTGATTCAGCCAGGACGATTCAGTCAGGATGTCACGGAGGGAATTTGTGACGTCTTCATGCTGTCAGAAATTGACTCCTGACAGAAATACTCCACGGCTCCGGCCCAGTTTACTTATCCGAACGTATCTCTCTCTACGTTCCACCTCGTAATTTAAGATCTACTGGGGAGGCCCTGCTCTCGGTCCCACCGGCGTCTCAAACACGTCTAGTGGGGATGAGGGACAGGGCCTTCTCGGTGGTGACCCCGCTTATGGAATTCGCTCCCCAGCAAGATTACATCGACGTCCTCCCTCCTTACTTTTAGGAAAAAACTAAAGACGTGGTTTTGGAGGTAGGCCTTTGGCTACTGGGCACAGCAGCACTTTAGGCACTGAACTCGGACAATAGGATTGTTTGAAAATTGGAAATGGCTTTATGACCTGTGATTCTGTGATCTGTTCTATATGGTTATGTAATTTTAATTAATATCACTGCTTAATTGTTATGTAATGGATTTTATATTGCTGTTTTTATATTGTTGTTTTGATACTGTTGGCATTGAATTGTTGCCTGTGTTAGCCGCCCTGAGTCCTCCCTCGGGGGTGAGAAGGGCATGGTAGAAATGGTCCAAATAAATAAATAATAAATAAGGTACAAGAGTCGTTTCAAAAACCCAAAATATCAGGGCATCCAGAACAGGGGTACAATAACCAGGAAACACAAGGCAACACACAATCCAATACAAAAATCCAGAAATAATCCTTCAAACTTGAAAGCAGGAAACATGAACAAATGGAGACATGGAACTAGAATTTCCTTAGCAGGCTTGACTAGGACTTGGCAAGAGTTATTGCTTCATAGAATCATAGAATCAAAGAGTTGGAAGAGACCTCCTGGGCCTTTATCCAGTCCAACCCCATTCTGCCAAGAAGCAGGAATATTGCATTCAAATCACCCCTGACAGATGGCCATCCAGCCTCTGTTTAAAAGCTTCCAAAGAAGGAACCTCCACCACACTCCGGGGCAGAGAGTTCCACTGCTGAACGGCTCTCACAGTCAGGAAGTTCTTCCTCATGTTCAGATGGAATCTCCTCTCTTGTAGTTTGAAGCCATTGTTCCATTGCGTCCTAGTCTCCAAGGAAGCAGAAAACAAGCTTGCTCCCTCCTCCCTGTGGCTTCCTCTCACATATTTATACATGGCTATCATATCTCCTCTCAGCCTTCTCTTCTTCAGGCTAAACATGCCCAGCTCCCTAAGCCGCTCCTCATAGGGCTTGTTCTCCAGACCCTTGATCATTTTAGTCGCCCTCCTCTGGACACATTCCAGCTTGTCAATATCTCTCTTGAATTGTGGTGCCCAGAATTGGACACAATATTCCAGGTGTGGTCTAACCAAAGCAGAATAGAGCATGGGTTTCCCAGGATCTAGACACTATGCTCCTCTTGATGCAGGCCAAAATCCCATTGGCTTTTTTGCCACCACATCACATTGTTATGGAATGAATCACTGCTAAGGCTTCTTTAAAGTTGAAATGGAGAAAGCGTTTATTGATAAAACCAAACAAACAACTATCTTCTTTAATGAGGCACACAAGCTTAAATGGTTACTGATGTGCAATATTCTTGATGGTTTCTTTAAACAGGTTACTTGACTTAGATACGAGTAAAACTCCTCACTCTACAATAACACAGTAGCAGTGAGTTCCCCAGACTAACCTAACCAGGTTGTCCCCAGAGCAATTAGCTACACTCTAAGCAGAGTCCTCTATAAGCTAATCTACTCTAACCCAGAGAGCAAACCACTTGTGTAAAAACCCACACAAGCACCCAGGCGACTACTTTGACCGTCCTGGCCAAATAATGCAGCCTTGCCTGTCACAAAAACTCTCTGTCAGAAAAATCTAAGCTTCCAAAAATACCTCTGTGATGATGTGTAACTTTTATTCTTATGGTTATGTGTTGTTTAAACAGTAGTTAATAAATGGTAAGTATGTAGGATTATATTTTGTTAGAGATGGTGGCTGGTTTGGCTTGAGCTGAGTTGCCATAGCAACGGGGGCGGAGCCAACTGTCACTTCACGGGGCAGCTGTTTGAAAGTGGCAGTCTGTAAGCCGGTGAGCTACAGGGAAGACTGATTTTTCTAGTGGGAGAAACAGGGAACTAGTCTGTGACCAAAGAGTTACAGGAGAAGGTAGTTGATCCTGTGGTGTGTGGAAAACCATCAGGAATACTATAGTTAGAGAACTATAGGGAAGACTGGTTCTTTAATATTAAGAATCAGGGTTTGGCTGGGAGCCAATTCTGTTAAATAAGCCTTTTAGCTTATTTGTTTTATTAGGACAGTTGTCCAGGAAAGATACATCTGCTTACAGAAACCTCTTAAAGTCTGTACCTAAAGTTACTCATGAAACCTTACTAATGTAACCAATCAAGATTTGTGCCTCTTGTGAAGAAACAATTGAATATGTTATACTCCTGTTAAATAAATTTGTTACTGTTCTCCTCAAGCCTTGCCTGATACAGTTTCTCCTAAGTCAAACAGCCTGCATAAGAAGTAAAACCAAACCAGGGACAGTAAACGCTACGCTATCAAATAAGTAAATCCTTCTTTGTAAAACAGCTCCTAAGTTGATGCTGAGAACTACTGGGCTTCCTCACAGATTAGGTGGCAGTAATTTTACGCACCTTTACAACCTCTCTTCTCTTCTGTTCCCAAAATCAATCTCTCTCTTTCTGTGAAGCTGACACCTTTCCCTCTCAGGAGTAACCTCCTCCCATCTGTCCTAACCAATCCTAAGAGAGCTCCAGCTCCTCCCCTCTTCTCACTTTACCTTCTCAAGATGTCTGCTTCCTTTGCTAACCCTCCCAAAATGGAGTCCTGCCTACTAATATTCCAGGCTTCTCTTTCGGCCTACAAGGTAAGAATCATTACAGTGGCTTTCACTCGCTGCTGTAGACACAGACTGCTCCGTTTCAGGACTTAAAATCTCATGCTGACTTGCGGGCCCAGGAACCCCATGATCCACTTCCTCGTTGACATTAGAAGCAGGCATAATAATGGGATGAACTACAACAGCATCAGGCACTTCCGGAGAAAGAAGTAGACACACAGACACCACGTACTGGTTTGTAAAATAGCTGTACAGGCGTTCCCCGAGTTACGAACAAGATGGGTTTCCAAGTTTTTTTCTTAATTGGAATTTGTATGTAATTCAGAAAAGGGACATTATTTAAGTCCTGTCAAATATATATATATAGCTTTGAAGAGCATATGGAAGGTTTAAGTTTGCCCATGCGTGTCCTAACCCCAGGTGTCTCCTTCAGACCTAGAGCAGCTCTACCTGGGCCTCTACTGCAGCGCTATCCACCTCCACCTGCCGCTCGAGGGCTGCCCTCTCATCACCTGGAAGTGGAACCACAGCCTGCGGGAGCTGGACCTGACCGGGCAGAGCTTCAGCGAGGCCGACCTGGAGGAGGCCATGGCAGCCTTTGGCCAGAAGCCCGGAGCGGAAGGGGAACCAGTCCTGCGCTCACTCAGCCTCACGGGCACCAAGGTCACCCTCAACACCGTCAGGTGAGTTTCGTGCGGGGAGCTCTGGCCAACAGCATAATGCAGCGGCAAAAAAAACCGAGTCAATTCTAGGCTGCATCAAGAGCAGTCAAATGTCAAGATTTGAGGGAAGTCGTAGTCCCACTGTCTTCTGCTTTGGTCAGACCTCTATACCTGGAACAATAGCCTTGTGTCCACACAGTCCTAGGCACTTGGGAAGGGTCTGACGTGTGATCCAATACAACAGCCAGCAAAGTGTTTGCTGTGGACTCATCTTGTTGTGTTTCAAATAATAATAATAACAACAACAACAACACATCACACAGTCCTAGGCACTTGGGAAGTGTCCGACGTGTGATCCAATACAACAGCCACCAGAGTGTCTGCAGCAGAGTAGCATAGCGCAAGGGCAGATGTCTTCACTGTGTCTGGTTGTGATCCCCAGGTTGTGCCAGTCAGCTTTCGTATGATATTGTTTCTAGCGCCCACTTTTTGCTTGATGTTCAGGCAGTGCTTCTTATAGGTCAGAGCATGGTTAGAGGTGTTTCTGATGGTTAGAGGTGTTTGATGGTTGAATATATTCCCTCCCTTTTTTTGAACTGACCCCATTCCTTCCTGCTTGACCAACAGCTCCCTGATCGCCAGCTGCCCGTCCCTGCGCTCGCTCAACCTCTCCTCCTGCCGCCATTTGCCCCGCGGGATGAAGAAGGCCTACCGGGGCCAAGAGGAGATCCGCCACTGCTTGCACCAGCTCTTGAGCAGCTCAGAGGCGTCCGCCGGACTGGGCAGCACCACATAAAGTCGTTCCAGAGGCTCAGAGTGGTCCCTCTTAACTTTGGACAGCTTCATTCGCTGACCACTCCAAGAGGGGCCTGTTGGGCAGGGTGCCTGACCCCATGCAGGACCACGGACAGCCCATTCCCTTGTAATATATTTGAGGAAAGAAGGGTTTGGTGTGAAGGACGCTGGGCCCTCTTCCCTCTCGTTTTGTACTTTTGTTTCCGTTGTCTTTTTTCTAATTGTTTGTACATGCAAACTCTACCAGAATAAAAGGGTTTTTCACTTCTGGGTGCATCACTTCCTGTCTCTGGGTCTCAGTTGGAGAGAATGAATAGAACATAATAAATAAGTAATTAATAATAATAATAATAATAATAATAATAATACCTTTATTTATATACAGGCACAGAGAAGAGATGTAGTACTCATGGGCGATTTCAACTATCCCGATATTTGCTGGAAAACAAACTCGGCCAAGAGTACAAGGTCCAACAAATTCCTCGCTTGCCTTGCAGACAATTTCATGGTCCAGAAGGTAGAAGAGGCAACAAGGGGGTTGGCTACTCTTGATCTCATCCTAACAAATGCGGAGGATGTGATCGATGCATTTGAAGTGGTCGGATCCTTAGGGACAAGTGACCATGTGCTCCTGCAATTTGAGGTACAAAGGAAGGCCGAAACTAAGACAAGTCAAACCCGCATTTTGGACTTTAGGAGAGCTGATTTCCAAAAAATGAAGGAAACACTGAGCAGCATTCCGTGGACACAGATACTAAAAGACAAGGGAGTTATGGATGGATGGGAATTTCTCAAGAGTGAAATACTCAAGGCGCAATTGCAAACTGTGCCAACAAAGAGAAAAAATAGGACAAGTGCAAAGAAGCCAGAATGGATGTCCAAAGAACTTCTAACTGTGCTAACACACAAAAGAGACATGCACAAGAAGTGGAAAAGGGAGAAATCACCAAAGAAGAATTCAAACAAATAGCCAACACCTGTAGGGAAAAGGTCCGTGTAGTGGAATCTACCTTTAAGACGACAAGGCCGAAGCCTGCATGACAGTAGCTGTCATCTTGGAAGGCAGGCAGAGACAGGAGGAGGAGTCAAGCCGACTCCTGATTGGGTATAGCAATTGGGGGAGGAGTCGGTGGAGAGAGGGAAATAAGCTGTCAGCTCTTGACAGAGAGAGAGAAGTGTCTTGACATCAGACACAGAAGGATGAAATGTTAAGATAGGAAGCTACAGTAGGAATCTGACAGGGAAAGAAAGTTTTAAGTGAGCCTTTAGAATAGGGAATAAGCAGCAGACAAGGGCTAAGGTTACTGTATTGATAGGATCAGTAACAGAAAGACTTGTCTGTTTATACTGAGGAAAAGTATAAGAGTGCTTATTTGCCCTGTGGGAGAGACAGATAGGGATCTGTTCTCCAAGTGTTACTGTTTCTAAAGATAGAGCAGTGTGTTTAAGGAATCTCACAGTTGATAAAAGCTTTACTGTCAGTGGAACTACTTGTTTAAGTAACTAAGTCTCTACAACTGAATTACGCTTCTGTACCCCTCATGCTATGAGGTGATATTTGTTCCAAGTTCAATAAATCTTTCATAGTTCACTTTTAACTGGTGTATGCCTCAGTCTATCAATCTCCTCAGAACCAAGTCTGTCAAACCCATTTTAAAGTCCAGTCATCCAGTGAAGAAGAAATAGAAGAACCAAGAGCTCAAACACACCTTACCCACCACACATTCACACCTTTGGTTCCTCAGGCCAATAGAAGCTGAGGTGGTGGCAGTCATACCTAACAAGAACATCAGTCATTGACATATTTAACATAGGGTCAGCCTCTAAATTGTATTATACTGGTGGCAGAGGTGGGATTCGTTGTTCCCCCCGCCCAGAGATATCCTTTAATTTTATTATATTGGTGGTAGTGGTGGGATTGTTTGTCCCCCCTGCCAAGATTATCGTTGATTTTTATTATAGTCCGCAAGGCTAAAGCACAAAACGAGCTCAGGCTTGCCAGGGACATTAAAAATAATAAAAAGGGCTTCTTTTCGTATGTCAGTGGAAAAAGGAAAAACAAGGAGGCGATAGGGCCTCTTCGAGGAGAAGATGGGGCAATGCTGACAGGGGACAGGGAAAAGGTAGAACTACTTAATGCCTTCTTTGCCTCGGTCTTCTCACAAAAAGAAAGTCGTCTTCAACCTCAGCAAGATGGAGTGGATGAGGGATTTGAGGACATCCAACCCCAAATTGGGAAACAAGTTGTCCAGGAATACCTGGCCACTCTAAATGAGTTCAAGTCACCGTAGTTTTGCCTCGCCCACATTGGACTCGTTTCCTTGCCAGAAGGTCGTGGGGGACCTTGTCGAAGGCCTTACTGAAATCCAGGTACGCTACATCCACGGCATTCCCCGCATCTACCCAGCTTGTAACTCTATCGAAAAAAGAGATCAGATTAGTCTGGCATGACTTGTATTGGATAAATCCATGTTGACTATTAGCGACCTACCACTTCCTTAACAATCTTTTCCAGAATCTTGCCTGGTATCAATGTGAGGCTGACTGGACATTGGTCATTGTTTGGGTCATCTTGAAGATTGGGACCACATTGGCCTTCCTCCAGTCTGCTGGAAGTTCTCCCGTTCTCCAAGAACTCTCAAAGATGGTTGCCAATGGTTCCGAAATGACTTCCACTAGTTCCTTCAATACTCTTGGGTGTAGTTGATCTGGCCCTGGGGACTTGAACCCATTTAGAGCGGCCAGGTATTCCTGGACGACTTGTTTCCCAATTGGTCCCTCCCAACTCTCTAACTGTTCTTGTTGCCATACTCGACCAAAGGTCAAGGTCCGTGAGTCAAGCCAATGGTGTGAAAAGATGGAATTCTGTTGCTTGCAGTTGCCATGGAGTTGTTGGCCAGTGTGATTGGCCTATTGGCCAGCTCTCCTGAAAGCTTTGGCTGCCCTTCGGACCTTGCAGTGACCGCTTGGACTCTCTTCTTCTAATAGGAGCCAAGGAGATTTTGGAAGGGTTAGTTCTTTTGCATTCTCATGCAGAAAATCATAGAAAGATAGATTCACAGAGCAAGGAGGGAACCCCAAAGGTCGTCCATTGGGAATAGTTTAAAATTAAGTCAAAAAACCTGACCTATGAGGGTTGAATGAAAAGTAATGCCTCCACCTTCGTTACTTATTAATCCTGAGAATGTGCTCTTTAACTACCACTACTTTTATCTCAGAAACTGTACAAGAAAGAAAGAAAAAAATGTGAAATAAACGTGAAAAAGCAACTTATATGCTGGAATGGTGCTACATTTATACCCATTGGGTTATCCTTCCTTCCTTTCTCTTTCTCTCTTCCTTCCCTTCCTTCCTTCCTTCCTTCCTTCCTCTTCCTCGCTCCCTCCCTTCCTCCCTTCCTTCCTTCCTTCCTTCCTTCCTTCCTTCCTTCCTTCCTTCCTTCCCTCCTTCTCTTTCCTTCTTTCTTCCCTCCCTCCCTCTTTCTCCCTTCCTTCTTCCTTCCTTCCTTCCTTCCTTCCTTCCTTCCTTCCTTCCTTCCTTTTCTCTTTCCTTCCTTCTTTTTTTCTTTCATTCTCTTCTTCCTTCCTTCCTCCCTCCCTCCCTCCCTCCATTCCTTCCTTTCCTTCCTTCCTTCCTTCCTTCTCTTTCTCCTTCCTTCCTTCCTTCCTCCTCTTTCTTCCTTCCTTCCTTCCTTCCTTCCTTCCTTCCTTCCTTCCTTCCTTCCTTCCTTCCTTCCTTCCTTCCACTTTCTTTCTCCCTCCCTTCCTTCCGTTCTTCCTTCCTTTCTCTTTCTCCCTTCCCTTCTCTCCCTCCCTCCCTCTTTCTCTCTTCCTCCCTTCCCCTTTCTCCCTTCCTTCCTTTCTCTTTCTCCCTTCCTTCCTTTCTCTTTCTCCCTTCCTTCCTTCCTTCCTTCCTTCCTTCCTTCCTTCCTTCCTCTTTCTCTTCCTTCCTTTCTCTTTCTCTCTTCCCTTCTCTCCTTTCTTTCTCTTTATTATTATAGATCAGAAGAACTCTCCAACCTCAGCCACACTCAGTGTTTCCTCCTCCTTCCTTCCTTCCTTCCTTCCTTCCTTCCTTCCTTCCTTCCTTCCTTCCTTCCTTCCCTCCCTCCCTCCTTTTTTTTTTCTTTCTTCTTCCTTCCTTCCTTCCTTCCTTCCTTCTCTCCTCCTTCCTTCTTCCCTCCTTCCCTCCCTCCTTCCTCTTTCTCTCTTTCTTCCTTTCTCTTTCTCCTTCCTTCCTTCCTCCCTCCCTCTCCTTCTCTTTCTTCCTTCCCTTCCTTCTTGTCCTTCCTTCCTTCCTTCCTTCCTTCCTTCCTTCCTTCGTTCCTCTTCCTTCCTTCCTCCCCTCCTCCCTCCCTTCTCTTTCCCTCCTTCCTTCCTTCCTCTTTCTCTCCTCCTTCCTTCCTTCCTTCCTTCCTTCTTCCTTCCTCTCCTCTCCCCCTTCTTCCTTCCTTCCTTCCTTCCTTCCTTCCTTCCTTCCCTCCTTCCTTCCTTCCTTTCTCTCTTTCTCTCTCTCTCTCCCTCCCTCTTTCTGTCTTTCTTTCTTTCTTTCTTTCTTTCTTTCTTTCTTTCTTTCTTTCTTTCTTTCCCAGGCTATATTCAATTATAATTCACAAAAAAATAATGAGCAAAGGAAAGGATTAGAATCATAGAGGCAGAAGGGGGTCAAAGGTCATCTAGTCTAACCCATTTCTGTCAAGCACAAAGACACAATCTAATCTCTTTTAACAGATGGCCATCCAGCTTCTGTCCAAAACCTTCCAAGGAATGAGACTCCACTGGACTCTGAGTTGGAAAGGGCAACTAAGGGTCATCTAGTCCACCCCGCTTTTGCCAGACAGGAATGCACAATCCGATCCCTCCTGACAGATGTCCGTCCAACTTCTGTTTTGTACCCTCCGCCACTGTCTCCTCCTCTGTTCTAGATTGGAGGCCCATCGAGATGCCGGTCTCTCCTTTCAAAGGTTCTCTCGCTCTCTGGAATCTGAATTACTTCAATTCGGAGAAGAAACTCACGGAGAAGCTCCAGGAGAACAAGTTCTTCCCCTTCCAGCTGCAGCAGCCCAAAGGTGAGTCACTCCTTGGTCCGGCTCTCTTCCGAAGAAAACCCCAAAGAAGCACGTAAATGCAAAGCGGTTCTCCTCCTTGTGCAACTCTTGCTTGCAGTGTTTGTGATGGAGTATTACAAAGATATGGTCTGGAAGGGAGCCCTGCTTTTTGTGGTCTCACTGGTGGGCACCGTCTTCTACTTCCGGTCTGAAAAGGTAGGTTTGGCACATCCTGGGGACCCTTCTTCTCTTCCCTGCTTCCCCATTCCCCAGGATTCCATAGCAGTGAACCATAGCAGATAAAGTGGTGTCAAACTGTGTTAATGCGACAGTGTAGCTCACGCACGGGCAAACTTCGGCCCTACGGGTGTTTTGGACTTCCAGTTATGCAAACCTCCCACTCCCTCCCCTGGTCGTTGTTGCACTCCAGAACAGGAAATAGCCCCTCTGACTATAAACACACCACACGTTGAGTGAAGGAACAATCCTTTTATTAAAACTTAGCAAAAAAAAGCCAGTAGAAATAAATGCTTGTAAAGATAGAGAAGATTCCAAAAAGCAATAAGGCATTCAAAGGCAGCAAGATAAAACAGTGGGTTGTTGTAGGTTTTTTCGGGCTATATGGCCATGGTCTAGAGGCATTCTCTTCTGACGTTTCACCTGCATCTATGGCAAGCATCCTCAGAGGTAGTGAGGTCTGTTGGAACTAGCTTCATGCCCAAAAACATGTTGCATGAAATTCCCTATTTGGATGAGATCCCTGTGAAATGAATACCAATGTAGGCCCCCTCTCCAAGATCTCGCCTTATGTATGTATCAGGCCCGTAGCGAGGGGGGGGGGGTTAGGGGTTCAACCCCCCCCCCCCAAAATGTTTCAGATTTTTTAAAAAAACCTGGTTTACTCATGAATTTTAACTGGTTAACCAAATCCCCGTGCTAAGTCTATGAGATGCAAAAAATCAAGAGTCCCTCCAGAACTGCAAGCACTATCTCAAGCAAATATTAGCAATTTATTCACACTGTCATTACTTGCAGCAATAGCCGATGTAGTTGTTCTGGTAGAGCTGTACCAGGAGCTCCAACTTTATTTGCTTTGTATTAAATGTTTGCTTGCAGTCCTAGGTTTCAGGGACTCTGCAGATAGGTGGCTTCTTTGGTTGCAGTCATAGGGCAAGTCACCTGTCCATCATTGTTAAGTTTTGGTCCCGCCCCTTGCTCAGGGCAATTGGGAAGGGAAGGGAGCCATTTTTAGTTAGTCTCAGCAAGGTAAGCTTACGTATAGGATGTGTGCAAGCTTCCCCTGTACAAAAGCTTAAGCCCTTAAGACCTTCCGGGGGAGAAAGGTCTTAAGAGTCTCCAAAGAATTTCCAGGAAAACAGCCCTAAAGACCAAAGAACTCCAGCTGGAGAACATCTACTGCCTTGCTGGTAGGTCCACTCAGCGTTGGAGACGCAGTTCAACCCAGTAGTGGAGCCCACATCAGTAAGGGTTAGATTACAGTCAGCCTGGGAGAAGTTAAAAAGGGGATTTTCCTTTAAAGAAGAAGTTATTGAAGACAGTTGCCTGTCCTTCGTGGGCAAGATTAGGAAGCCACCAGTTGCCTAAAAGCTTGGAATCATTTGCTTAACTTTACTGAAGACAAGAGAAGTTTCTCTTTGATTGTTCATTAATAAAAGACTTTGTTGTACTTCTCAAGCCATCTAAAGACTGTTTGTGGTGGAAACCTCTGAGAACTTCTCCTTGGGCCCCCTGGCTTCCTGCTGGGCAAAGGTTGCACATCCTGTTCTAAAGACAATTATTTACAGGCCCAGCGCGCGACAGAACAGTAGTGAAGCAACCAAGTTGGGGGGGGGGGGATGTTGAATGCTCTCATTAAGGAGGCCAGACTTGGTGGAGGTGGTTGACAAGGGCGGAGCTGCAGGCTATTGAAGGCTGCTCTGCCCCCTGCTGTGCTCTTTGCTTCAGCGTGAGCTAGGAGGCAGGTTTCAACCCCCCCCCCCCCCCGCAAAATTTTCAATCCCCACCAAAAAATGTCAACCCCTCCCGAATTTTTTTTCTGGCTACGGCCCTGGTATGTATGTATTCAAATATAGACACATTACAAAATCCAGCATCCAAAACGCACCTGGTTCCCGGCTAGGTGTGTTGTTCTGATGCCCTTCACCTGTCTGGCTTGACCCCCTGATTCACAGGGCTCCCAGGACTTCTCAGTCCTTTTTTTCTATGCCATGGTGACCGGCCTGTGGCTCATCGCCAGCAACATGAACAAGCGGCGGCTGATCATCAACCACGCCAAGGACTTCTACCAGTTCTACATCAAGGGCATCTTGTGGCACGAGGGGCCCTTGCACCAGATCTACGTCCGAATCGTGGCCCAGAGGGATGGTAATGGGGCCCGGCGGGGAGGGAAGCACAGAAGGCGTAGAACCCTAGGGTTGGAAGGGGTCCCCAAAGGCCATCTAGCCCAACCTCATTAGTCCAGGAAGCAATGCTCACCTATAGCATTCCCAAAAGATGCCCATGTCCAAATGTCTTCAAAGATGGAGACTCCATGGCCCCTTCTATCCATCCATCCATCCATCCATCCCATGCTTTGAATCTTAGCATTGGAAGGCACCCCCAAGGGTCATCTAGTCCAGCCTCATTCTGCCAGGACACCTATGACACTTGTTCACCTATGACACTCCCAAAAGATACGCATGTTCAAAGGCCATCAAAGAGGGAGAGTCCATGACCCTATCTATGTGTCCATCCATCCATCAATCGCACTCCTGGCATCTTAGCATTGGAAGGGATCCTCAAGGGTCATCTAATCCATCCAAGCAATGTTCAACCCTAGAACTCCCAAAAGATCCCTGTGTAGATGGAGAGTCCATGCTTCCTTCTATCTTTATCAATCCATCTTAGAATTGGAAGGGACCACCAAGGGTAACCCAACCTCATTAGTCCAGGAAGCAATGTTCACCTATAGCATTCCCAAAAGATGCCCATGTTCAAATGTCTTCAAAGATGGAGACTCCATGGCCCCTTCTATCTATCTATCTATCTATCTATCTATCTATCTATCTATCTATCTATCTATCTATCTATCCCATGCTATGAATCTTAGCATTGGAAGGGACCCCAAGGGTCATCTAGTCCAACCTCATTCTGCCAGGAAGCATTGTTCACCTATGACACTCCCAAAAGATACCCAAAAGCCATCAAAGAGGGAGAGTCCATGACCCTATGTATCTATGTATCTACGTGTCTACGTATCTATCTATCTATCTATCTATCCATCCATCAATCACACTCCTGGAATCTTAGCATTGGAAGGGATCCCCAAGGGTCATCTAGTCCAACTTCATTCTTCCAAGAAGCAATTCTCACCTGTGGCACTCCCAAACAATGCCTGTGTTCAAAGGCCTCCAAAGATGGAGAGAACATGGACCCTCATTCTGCAAGGAAACAATGTTCAACCCTAGAACTCCCAAAAGATCCCCATGTAGATGGAGAGTCCATGCCCCCTTCTATCTTTATCAATCCATCTTAGTATTGGAAGGAACCACCAAGGGTCATCTAGTCCAACCTCATTCTGCCAGGAAGCAATGTTCAATTCTAGCACTATGAAAAGATGCCCATGTTTAAGGCCTGAAAGATGGAGAGGCCATGGCCCCATGTATCTATCTATCCTGGAATCTTAGGGTTGGAAGGGTTCCCCAAGGGTCATGTAGTCCAACCACATTCTGCCAGCAGCAATGCTCACCTATAGCAATCCCAAACAATGCCATATTCAGAGGCCTTTAAAGTGCCTATCTACAACTTTCAAGAACCCCAATTAAATGAGTAAAGTCTTAATTAAATCCTGGCCTATCTCCCTCCTCATTCCAGCTTATGGAAAACTGTTCTACAGCCTGATCATCAATGGATATCATTTGGAGGTGCTCACCTTGTCGGACCTGTCGGAGAAATACGAGGTGAAGAGACACACATTTTTTGTATCTAAAACTCCAGTTCTGCAATTGAATGTAGCCATTCTGCAGCCAGGATCCCAGTGTTCCCCTAGGGAAACTTACACACAAGTAAGACACCGAGCAGACTTCCTGGGGCAATGGGCTAAATGGCTGCCATATTTAATCCCACACTGATACACACATATACCACACAGGACGTGCTCTCACCTCCCATGGAGATGTCTTGTGTTGTCCTTTTGGATGTTAAGTCAACCTGAGCAACCCTGTTCCCTGTCTTTGGCCTCCATCTACCCATCCATCCTGTTGTCTGTCTATACATCTGGCTGGCTGGTTGACTGCCTGTTCATTGGTTTGTCTATCTGACCATTCATTTGTCACATGTGTCCCTCCATTTGTTTGCCTGTTCATCTGTTCATCCATGTGTCTATCTGTCTACCCATTCATCCACTGATCCATCCATTTGACCATTCATTTATCCATCCATCCATCCATCCATCCCTCCATCTATCCATCTATCCATCTGTCCATCCATCCATTAATTCATTTGTTCAACCATACATCTAACCTTTCATCCATGTGCGCATCCATCCATCCATCTATCAATTTGTCCATCCATCCATTCCATATGTGTCTGTCCATCTATCCATCCATCCATCCCTCCATCCATCCATCCATCCATCCATCCATCCATCCATCCATTCTTCTGTTCATCCCTGTCTTTAATCTCTCATCCACCTGTCTACCCATCTGTTGCGTCTCAGGTTAAGCTTCACCTTGCTCTCTGACAAACCAGCCAAACTTGAGAAGAAAGAAGTTTATTGAAGTTTCAAACAAATCCAAGTAAAAGCAGTAAAAAGTTCAATAGTACAAAATATAGGTCTCATAAGTTCTGTTGATTCAAAGCAGGAAAATTGAGGCAAAGAAGCAGGATACAATCCAGGCAATAGCATGAAGTTACAGGAAGCAAATGAACCCCAAGGCCCAAGCCCTAGAGCCAAAGGTACAGCAATCCATATTGCAAAGTTGGATCTGACACTGAATCAGCTTTCAAGCAGTCCTCTTATAGGAAAATGAAGCAAACAAACCCCAAGGCCCAAGCCCTAGAGCCAAAGGTACAGCAATCCATATTGCAAAGTTGGATCTGACACTGAATCAGCTTTCAAGCAGTCTTCTTATAGGAAAATCATCAAAACATTGAACATTAAACAGAACAGCTAACGAGCAGTTTTCCCACCAGCAGATGGCCTCAAGATTTGGCCGCAATCCGTAAACTTCTCCTTAACACCTGCAGCTCGCGCTGACCTTCACCGAGTGTGTTATCAGCCACATTCCTTTCCCTTGAGAACAAGGGATTTTCTCTTAACACCTGCAGCTCGCGCTGACCTTCACCGAGTGTGTTATCAGCCACATTCCTTTCCCTTGAGAACAAGGGATTCTCTCTAGCTACAGACTGTGGCTGAGAAAACTGAGAAATCTGAAATCTCACACCTGCATCTGTATTCCCATTCCCATCATGCCCACTTGCACTCTCAGTCCCATCATGTCCATCATGCTGTTGCTGAACCACAACACCATCCATTGATTCATCTATTTGTCCTCCCATCCTTTAATTTGTGTGTCCATCTTTCTGTTTATTCATCTGTGTCTATCAATCTATTCATATGCTCATCCGCCCATCCTTCCACCCATCTCCCCATCAATCCTTCTATCTATTAAATCTTTGTGTTGATCTATCCATATATTCATCTATCCATGTGCCCATTCATCCATCCACTTGTCCATCTATCCATCCATCCGTCCTCTCAACCATTTATCTGTCCATCCATTCATCCATCCATTTGTCTGTCCATCTGTCCATCCGTCTATCCATCTATCCATCCATGTTGTCCATCCATCCTCCTGTTCATCCCTACCTTTAACCTCTAATCCATCTGTCTGCCCATCTACTTATTCATCTATTTGTCCATCCATCCTTTAATTTGTGCATCCATCTTTCTATTTATTCATCTGTGTCTATCTATCAATCTATCCATATGTTCATCCGCCTATCCATCCACCCATCTCCCCATTGACCCTTCTATCTATTTATTCATCTGCTGATTCATCCATATATTTATCTATCCATGTGTCCATTCATCCATCCACTTGTCCATCCATCCATCTATCCATTCATCCATCCATCCATCCATCCATCCATCCATCCATCCATCCTCTCAACCATTTATTGGTCCGTCCCTTCGTCCATCCGCCCATCCATCCATCCATCCATCCATCCATCCATCCATCCATGTTTGTCTGTCTGTCTATCCATCCAACCATCCATCCATCCATACTTCTGTTCCTCCCTAACTTTATCTCTCATTCATCTGTCTGCCCATCCATCAATTCATCTATTTGTCCTCCCATCCTTTCATTTGTGTGTCCATCTTTCTATTTATTCATCTGTGTCCATCAAACTATCCATATGCTCACCCATCCATCCATCCATCCATCCATCCATGCATCTCCCCATCGATCCTTCTGTCTATTGATCTGTCTGTTGATCCATCCATATATTTATCTATCCATGTGTCCATTCATCCATCCTCTCAACCATGTATCTGTCCATCTATTGATCTATCCATCCATCCATTTGTCTGTCCATCTGTCCATCCATCTATCATCCGTCTATCCATCCATCCATTTATTTGTCCACCCATCCATCTATCCATCCATCTATTTATTCATCCATACATCTAACCTCTCATCCATCCATTCATCTATCAGTCCATCTACTTGTCCACCCATTCTTTCATTTGTCCATATGTCCTTCTATTTATTCATGTTTGTTGATCCATCCATCTATCCATGTGCCCATCAATCCATCTGTCCACCCATCCTTCTATCTATTCATCTGTCTGTCGATCCATCCATATATCCATCTATCCATGTGCTCATCCATCCATTGATCCATCTATTTGTCCACCCATCCTTTAATTTGTCCATCAATCCGTCTATCTATTCACCTTTGTTGATCCATCCACCTGTCCATGTGCTCATCTGTCCATCCATCCTTTATCTATTTGTCTCCTTGTGTTTCCACTCACCTGTCCTTCCACCTGTCCCTCCATCCCTCCCTCAGATACTGGACAATCTGGGGCGTCGCATTGCCCGCAACCTGAACCTGAACTACTTTGACTACCAGGATGTCTCCACGCGGCACGTCATCCGCCACACAGCGCCCACCAAGGAGGAGGAGGAGGAAGTCGAAAACACCGACAACGTCAGCGTCTGAAGGTGGATGCATCTAGAGATTCTTAGGGAGGTCTTCTCTTAGGTTTAAAAATGAATCGGAGCTGTTAGGCTCAAAATAACCCTCACTTGGGATGAGTCCACAAAATATAGCAGAGTGCCAGAAGCACGGTTCATAACCAGGAGAAACTTACGTGTGGTGAGATAGGATTGGCTCTCATTCAAGAGGATGGATCAGGATTGCAGAGTCCCAACTTTAAGTTCCAAAAATATATTTATTGAAGTAAAAAGAAATCAATTCTAGATAGAAAAGAGTCTTAGAGTTCACTAGCTTACTAAGCTACTGTCTAAGGAAGGTAAAAGGATAAAAATAACAAAAGTATCCATGCAGCTACATTTTGTCTGGAGAAAGGCAAAATGCGTCCTCACTCAAAGGAAGGCAAAGGCAGAAGAGGAAAAGGCCAAAATGGAGAATGACCACATGGCCAAACCAAGGGCAATCAAAATACCTTTAAAGAGGAAGTTACCTCATCCTTCACAGACATTACATTGCTGTATCCTCAAAGGGGGGAGAAGAAGAGTATTTATTTATTTATTTAGATCTTTTGTATACCGGTCTTCTCAACCTCCACAGAGGGACTCAGGCTGGTTCACAACAACAACATCATAGCAATGGTTAAAAACATCACATCACATAATGTACTAAAACATTAAAATAAATCATATAATTACATAAGGCCAAGTCGTCAGCATAAAATCGTAAAGACAGAGCTCCTTTTGGGATAAGCATGCATAAGAATGTGAGGGGAGGAAACGTTCACTCTAATCCTATCTAGTCTAGCTACTCATTGAGGACTGGAGATTTGTGCAGTCCAGGGATGAAACCCAAAAATCCTCTTCTTCAGCCAGGACTGCTCAAGTCTATCAGGTTCAACATCTTCTCCAGCTTGTCTGGATAGCGGCTTCGTCAGGATGTCTGCAATCATATCTTCTGATTTGCAGTGTTCCAGTCTCATAACTCTTCATGTGCGTTCTTCACAATATGGTATTTTGTATACACAGTTTGAGCAATGGCGTAAGACTGTAGGATCTATATAGCAATATTAAATAACCACTCACAAGCCGTTTTTGCTTTGAAATGGATATATTGCTTGTATCTCTGCAGCAAAGGAAGACCCTACTGACTTTTTCCCACCACCACTTCCTTTTATACACTTTTCCTGCCCATCTCCCCCCTCTTCTCAGTTTCCTTATTAGAACTGGTTGCTTCACAAGTTCCAATACAAGGCTTCCAGCGCCCTTTGCTGGCTTCAAAATGTCACACAGAGAGAATTGATTCAGCCAGGATGATTCAGTCAGGATGTCACGGAGGGAATTTGTGATGTCTTTATGCTGTCAGAAATTGACTCCTGACAAATGGGCTGATCTTCACTGTTTGGGAATATTTTAGACAACCATGATTGTCTTCAAAGACTTCTATTGGTGTTGGCTCACTGATTCCGAAGTCAAGTAGCACCATGTGAAGCCACCTCAGCTGTTTGCATGCTTCCGCTGCTGACACATGCTCTGGTTATACTTTCTGGATTTGCGAAAAGGTTTAATATTTGTGTTTCCCCCATTTTTATGGGGTCCTGTTCCCCACTGACATCATATTGCTTTTTATTTTGAAACAGGTATTGCAAAGTCCGTCAAAGTCTCCCCTTTGGGAAAGTCGAAGACAGAAGGAACAAAGCCTGCCTTCCTTTATTTATCTATCTCTATAATAAAAAAAACCCCACATACTTTTCTTCAAAGTTGTTTCCTTTTCTCCAAAGAGAGCTTTGCTTCTGAAAGGGAGCATCTACATTATGGACTTAATGTGGTTTCATCTCACATGACTCAATGGGATTTTGGCCTGCATCAATAGGAGCCTAGTGTCTAGGTCCAGGGAAGTAATGCTACCCCTCTATTCTGTTTTGGTTAGACCACATCTGGAATATTGTGTCCAATTCTGAGAACTACAATTCAAGAGAGATATTGACAAGCTGGAATGTGTCCAGAGGAGGGCGACTCAAATGATCAAGGGTCTGGAGAACAAGCCCTATGAGGAGCGGCTTAAGGAGCTGGGCATGTTTAGCCTGAAGAAGAGAAGGCTGAGAGGAGACATGAGGGCCATGTATAAATATGTGAGAGGAAGCCACAGGGAGGAGGAGGGAGCAAGCTTGTTTTCTGCTTCCATGGAGATTAGGACGAGGAACAATGGCTTCAAACTACAAGAGAGGAGATTCCATCTGAACATGAGGAAGAACTTCCTGACTGTGAGAGCTGTTCAGCAGTGGAACTCTCTGCCCCGGAGTGTGGTGGAGGCTCCTTCTTTGGAAGCTTTTAAACAGAGGCTGGATGGCCATCTGTCAGGGGTGCTTTGAATGCAATTTTCTTGCTTCTTTGCAGAATGGGGTTGGACTGGATGGCCCACGAGGTCTCTTCCAACTCTGGGATTCTATGATTCTATGAATGCGATGGAAGCCTTGGAGTTGTAGTTTTGCAAGGTTTTCTCTACCAAAAAAAAATTTCTAGCAAAGTAGTAAAAGTTTCCCTTTGACATTAAGGCTAGTTGAGTCCAACTCTGGGGGTGCTCATCTCCATTTCTAAACTGAAAAGTCTGCGTTGTCCGTAGACACCTCCAACGTAATGTGGCCAGCATGACTGTATGGAGTGCCCTTACCTTCCCAGTGAAGCAGTACCTATTGATATACTCACATTTGCATGTTTTTGAACTGCTGGGTTGGCAGAAGCTGGGGCTAACAGCGGGAGCTCACCCCGCTCCCCGGATTCGAACCTGCGACCTTTTGGTCAGCAAGTTCAGCAGCTCAGAGGTTTAATCCACTGCGCCACCAGTCAATGCATCCCTAAACTACAACTCACAACGTTTTTATAGCATTGGGCCATGGCAATGAAAGGACGTGGGGTCAAACTGCATTAATTCTATAGTGGGGGTGCATTCTAAAGTCAAGGCAGTGCTTTGCCTCCTTTCCCCACTAGATGGCACTCCTGGCCCTCCATGCTGGGCATTATTTGGCATCTCATACTGGGACCAGTTGCCCTCTTGCAGTGCAATGATTACTTTTCACCCTCTTGCATTATTATTATTATTATTATTATTATTATTATTATTATTATTATTATTATTATTATTATTATTATTATTATTATTATTTGAAACACAACAAGATGAGTCCACAGCAGACACTCTGTTGCCTGTTGTATTGGATCACACGTCGGACACTTCCCAAGTTGTTGTTGTTGGTGTTATTATTATTATTATAAACACAACAAGATGAGTCCACAGCAGACAAGATCACTCTGCTGGCTGTTGAATTGGATCACACGTCGGACCCTTCCCAAGTGTCTCGGACTATGTGATGTATCGGCGAATAATGCGTGCAGAGCCCGGTAAGGTGGCCTTTTGCAGTTGGCAGGTGGTAATCTTGTCAGCGCTGATTGTGTTTAAGTGCAGGCCAAGGTCTTTATGCACTGCACCCAGTGTGCCGATCACCACTGGGACCACCTTTACTGGCTTGTGCCAGAGTCTTTGCAGTTCGATCTTTAAATCCTCATATTGTGTCAGCTTTTCCAGTTCCTTCTCTGCAATCCTGCTGTTGCCTGGGATTGCGACATCAACGATCCATACTTTGTTTTTTAACACGATCGTGTATTATGCTCCCAAACTCTGTCTGTCTGAATCCAGAAGTCCCAGAGGAGTTTGGCGTGTTCATTCTCTGTAACTTTTTCCGCCTTGTGATCCCACCAGTTCTTTGTCACAGGCAGATGGTGTTTGTGGCACAAGTTCCAATGAATCATTTGAGCAAGGGTGTTGTGCCTCTGCTTGGAGTCTGTCTGCGCGATCTTCTTGCAGCAACTGAGGATGGGATCCGTTGTTTCACCTGCTTCCTTGCAGAGTCTACATTTGGGATCTGTCATTGACTTTTCAATTTCTTGCTTTGATGGCATTGGTTCGAATGGCTTGTTCTTGGACTGCCAGAATCAGACCTTCCTTATTATTATTATTATTATTATTATTATTATTATTATTATTATGCAATTTTACATCTTCTATTATTATAATTACTTTGCCCTATTGCTGCTGCTGCTTCCTTCTCCTATTCCCTTCCTTCTCCGAAAGAATAGTGTTAGATTAGAAGGCTTTCTGGGTCTCTTTCAACTCTAGGATTCTATGATTTTGCAACACAAGAGGACACAATCAAAGCCCTTCCAACAGAGAGGCATCCAACTTCGGCCAGAGAAGGAGAACCTACTTCCAGGCCATGTATGTGCCACTAAAGTTGGAAGGGACCCCCAAAGGCCATCCAGTACAACCCCATTCTTCCAAATAGGAAGACACAATCCAAGCCCTTCTAAGAGATGGACATCCTGCCTCTGCTACGGAGCCTCCAGAGAAAGAGACTCCACCAGGCTCCAAGACAGCAGCGAGTTCCACTGTACAGGGGTTGATCTATCTATCTTTCTATCTATCTATCCATCCATCCATCCATCCATCCATCCATCCATCCATCCATCCATCCATCCATCTATCTATCTATCTATCTATCTATCTATCTATCTGTCTGTCTTATGGTACAGTAGAGCATGGAGTATAGTATTAATTAGGTATATTTTTACTAATATCTCTCTTAAGCAACAAGAAACAACATTTGTCTGTCACCTAGCAATCCTCATGCATGCCAGTTAACTTAGAATCTGTTGTGTGTGTGTGTGTCTATCTATTTATCTATCCAGATCTAGAATCCTGCTGCATAGCCTATGGTAAACAATGAGCCTGAGGAATGATGGGTCAACATGTTGTCAAGTCCCACTGATTTGCATGGCTTTAACTGAGACCAGGAACTGTCCAGGGTGCTGAATTCTAGCTAAGCGAACCCAATCAACAGGCTTGAGCTGCAACATGTGTGCGCAAATGTTGACCATTTCCGCTCCCTTGGCAGCCACCTCTCCACCAAAGTCAACATTGACACCGAAATACAACACTGCCTGAGCTCTGCAAGTGTAGCATTTTCCCGAATGAAGCAGAGAGTGTTTGAGGACCGGGACATCCATAGGGAGACCAAGGTGCATCTTTATAAAGCTATTGTCCTCCCAACCCTGCTCTATGCCTGCGAAACGTGGACTGTCTACAGATGTCACATGCAACTCCTAGAACGATTCCATCAGCGCTGCCTCCAGAAATTCCTGCAAATCTCTTGGGAAGACAGGCGGACAAACATCAGTGTGCTGGAAGAAGCAAAGACCACCAGCATTGAAGCGATGGTCCTCCGCCATCAACTCTGCTGGACCGGCCACGTTGTCCGGATGCCCGACCACTGTCTCCCAAAGCAGTTACTCTACTCCCAACTCAAGAATGGAAAACGGAATGTTGGTGGACAGAAAAAGAGATTGAAAGACGGGGTCAAAGCCAACCTCAAAAACTCTGGCATAGACACTGAGAACTGGGAAGGCCTGGCCTTTGAGCACTCCAGCTGGAGGTCAGCTGTGACCAGCAGTGCTGCAGAATTTGAAGAGGCACGAATGGAGGGCGAAAGAGAGAAACGTGCCAAGAGGAAGGCGCATCAAGCCAACCCCAACCGGGACCGCCTTCCACCTGGAAACCAATGCCCTCACTGAGGGAGAAGATGCAGATCAAGAATAGGGCTCCATAGTCATCTACGAACCCACCGCCAGGACACCAAACTTGGAGGATCATCATCCTCGGACTACGAGGGTCCACGGATGGCATGTTGCAGTCGTGTATGGCACAAAGGCCCACACTTGTAGGTCTTTATCCCAGACAGATGCACAAGTGTGTGTTTGTGATAACGGTGTCTTTACAGGTGCAAAGTATGTGAGAGGGAGAGGAGACCCTTGTTTGCCTGAAACCAAGATGGGCAAAAGCCCCTCCCTTTTCCGCCCAGATCCCCTCCATTCCTCCCCAGAGATTTGGGGCTTGGCTTTCATTAGCCTTATCTCGGCTGCCACCTTTTGCCCATGCATCACAAGGGCTGTGCCCTCCTCCCACAGATACAGAGGGAGGGGGCTGATCTTGCAGTGGGGCTGAATGGGAGTGGGGAGGGGGGCCACTCAATGGCATGGTCTCCATTTGCCCTACACGTTTCCTTCTATGGGCAAAGGCAGCAGCCAAAGAAAAGCTTGCTTTGCATTTGGAGCGTTCTTTGCACTTGTGCCCTGCGTGGCATCAAACCTCTTTTGCAAGAATGGGATGGAAGAGGCGCAAAGCAAACAGAAGATTTTGCTTCCATCAAAACAGGGGAAAACCTCCAGGCAAGAGCACCGCTTTGAAAAATCATAGAATCATAGAATCAAAGAGTTGGAAGAGACCTTCTGGGCCATCATCCAGTCCAACCCCATTCTGCCAAGAAGCAGGAATATTGCATTCAAATCACCCCTGACAGATGGCCATCCAGCCTCTGTTTAAAAGCTTCCAAAGAAGGAGCCTCCACCACACTCCGGGGCAGAGAGTTCCACTGCTGAACGGCTCTCACAGGAAGTTCTTCCTCATGTTCAGATGGAATCTCCTCTCTTGTAGGTTTGAAGCCATTGTTCTGCGTCCTAGTCTCCAGGGAAGCAGAAAAAAGCTTGCTCCCTCCTCCCTGTGGCTTCCTCTCACATATTTATACATGGCTATCATATCTCCTCTCAGCCTTCTCTTCTTCAGGCTAAACATGCCCAGCTCCTTAAGCCGCTCCTCATAGGGCTTGTTCTCCATACCCTTTATCATTTTAGTCGCCCTCCTCTGGACACATTCCAGCTTGTCAATATCTCTCTTGAATTGTGGTGCCCAGAATTGGACACAATATTCCAGGTAAAGTGGTCTAACCAAAGTGGAATAGAGCATGGGGAGCATGACTTCCCTAGATCTAGACACTATGCTCCTATTGATGCAGGCCAAAATCCCATTGGCTTTTTTTGCCGCCACATCACATTGTTGGCTCATGTTTAACTTGTTGTCCACGAGGACTCCAAGATCTTTTTCACACGCCCTGCTCTCGAGCCAGGCCTCGTCCCCCATTCTATATCTTTGCATTTCGTTTTTCCTGCCAAAGTGGAGTATCTTGCATTTGTCCCTGTTGAACTTCATTTTGTTAGTTTTGGCCAATCATCTCTCTAATCTGTCAAGATCCCTTTGAATCCTGCTCCTGTCCTCTGGAGTATTGGCTCCCAATTTGGTGTCGTCTGCAAACCTGATGATCCTGCCTTCTAGCCCTTCATCTAAGTCATTAATGAAGATCCTGAACAGGACCGGGCCCAGGACGGAACCCGGCGGCACTCCACTTGTCACTTCTTTCCAGGATGAAGAGGAAGCATTGGTGAGCACCCTCTGGGTTCGTCTATTTAACCAATTACAGATCCACCTCACTGTAAATGCCTGGCTCTCTGTCTTTCTCGTTTAGGATGTTGGCCTGGAGGAGAAGGAAGGCTGGCCTGAGACAGAGGCACCCAATGACCAGTTGAAAATAGTTTCTAAATGGTTTATTATTATTCTCCAAGGTGCCGGGAAAACCAAATCCCCACCAAAGAAATGCCAACAAGAGATCCGCTGCAGCAGCCACTTCAAGTCCTTGGCTTCAAAGCTTTAATTGAGTGTGTCCTTCATTAGGTGCCCGAGTATTCATTGGGTCTCATTCATTGGGTCTCATTGGCTTCAAACTACAAGAGAGGAGATTCCATCTGAACATGAGGAAGAACTTCCTGACTGTGAGAGCCGTTCAGCAGTGGAACTCTCTGCCCCGGAGTGTGGTGGAGGCTCCTTCTTTGGAAGCTTTTAAGCAGAGGCTGGATGGCCATCTGTCAGGGGTGATTTGAATGCAATATTCCTGCTTCTTGGCAGAATGGGGTTGGACTGGATAAAGGCCCAGGAGGTCTCTTCCAACTCTTTGATTCTAGGATTCTATGATTGTGGAGTTTGGCCACAGCTGCTCTGGCTTGGTCCACTTTTGATGCCCTCTACCACCCTCTCACAACCCTCCCAGGGGTCCCACCCCCAGGCTGAGAAACGCTGCCTTAATGGTTCTGGCCCAGTTTACTTGTCCGGACATATCTCCCGCTACAATCCACCTCGGGCCCTAAGATCATCTGAGGAGACCCTGCTCGTTGTCCCCCCCATTGTTACAATCGCGTCTGGTGGGGACAAATGACAGGGCCTTTTCTGTGGTGACCCCCTGACTATGGAACTCCCTCCCAAGTCAAATTAGGCCTGCTGCATCCCTCTTGACCTTCCAGAAACAAGTAAAATCCTGGCTATGGGATCAGGCCTTTGGAGAATAGGCCGACCTACTGACATGTTGACTTATTTAGAATTCATAGAATCATAGAATCTAAGAGTTGGAAGAGACCTCATGGGCCTTCCAGTCCAACCCCCTGGCAAGAAGCAGGAATATTGCACTCAAATCACCCCTGACAGATGGCCATCCAGCCTCTGCTTAAAAGCTTCCAAAGAAGGAGCCTCCACCACACTCCGGGGCAGAGAGTTCCACTGCTGAACGGCTCTCACAGTCAGGAAGTTCTTCCTCATGTTCAGATAGAATCTCCTCTCTTGTAGTTTGAAGCCATTGTTCCGTGTCCTAGTCTCCAAGGAAGCAGAAAACAAGCTTGCTCCCTCCTCCCTGTGGCTTCCTCTCACATATTTATACATGGCTCTCATATCTCCTCTCAGCCTTCTCTTCTTCAGGCTAAACATGCCCAGCTCCTTAAGCCGTTCCTCATAGGGATTGTTCTCCAGACCTTTTATCATTTTAGTCGCTCTCCTCTGGACACATTCCAGCTTGTCAATATCTCTCTTCAATTGATGGACTGCCCTTGGATAATGATTTAAATCTGTGACCGCTGACTATTGGTTGTCTGTTTTTATATTGTTTTTATATTGTTTATATGGTTTTATACTGTTTTATATTGTTATTATTACATTGCTGTTAATTGTATATTTATGTTTTGATGTGGGCACCATGGGGTGCCACTTTGTTAGCCGTCCTGAGTCTCTCTGCCGAGGTTGAGAAAGGACGGGATAGAAAAGCCCTAAATAAATAAATAAACAAACAAACTTTAGTCTCTTGAGGTAACTTTTTTATTCTCTGGCCCCATTACTCCCAGCTCACCCCCAAACTATTTCTTTTGCGATTGAAGACAGGAACGGTTCAAAATAAATGAAGAAGGGGGTAATTTCCACTCTTGCAGACCCTCCGAATCCGAACTCGGTTGCACTGTTTGCCTCAAAGGGGGGAAAAAAAACCCAACTAGGTTGTTCTGGGTTCAAGGAGACCATGCAAGAAGCAAAGGCTCCCTGAAAATAAATCCTTTGGACCTATTGCTGGCTCTACGGCTTTGTGTCAATTTCCATCAACTCTGAAGATCTGCCATTGAACACCACCATTTTGCAAGATGATCCTGTGCAGACTAATACTTTGGGAGGGGCGGGTTAGTTGTGCGTTCCTTCAAGGCAAGGGGGTTGGAATAGATGGCCTCGTTGGATCCTATCCAACTCTAAGATCCCAAGACTCCATGTTGTTCTTAGATCTATCAATAGGGATCAGATGGGCATTTTCTTTTAGAGTGCTTGAGTTGAATGTGCCTCCATGACATTAGGGGGCTGGACTAGATGGCCTTTGGAGGACCCAACTCGAAGATCCCAAAACCCCAGGGTTTTTTGGAGAATGCTTGAGTTGGTAGTGCCTGCAAAGCATTAGGGGCTGGACTAGGTGGCCTTTGGAGGACCCTTCCAACTCTAAGATCCCAAGACTCCACAGTGTTCTTAGGCCTTCATATAGAGTTAAGAAGGGCATCTTTTGGGAGTGCTTGAGTTGGGCATATCTACATGCATGGCACTAGGGAGCTTGACTAGATGGCCTGTGGAGGCCCCTTCTAGCGTTAGTAGCATTCTTAAATCTTTACATAGTGATCAGATGGGCATCTTTTGGGAGTGCTTGAGTTGGGCATGCCTGCATGCATGGCACTAGAGGGCTGGACTAGATGGTCTTTGGAGACCCCTTCCAACTATAAGATTGCAAGACTCCTCAGTGTTCTTGGGCCTTTATAGAGGCCAGATGGGCATCTTTTGGGAGTGCTTGAGTTGGGCATGCCTGCATGCATGGCATTAGGGAGCTCGACTAGATGGTCTTTGGAGGCCCCTTCCAACTATAAGATTGCAACACTCTGCAGTGTTTTTAGGCCTTTACATAGTGATCGGATGGGCATCTTTTGGGAGTGCTTGAGTTGGGCATACCTACATGCATGGCACTATAGGGCTGGACTAGATGGTCTTTGGAGGCCCCTTCCAACTATAAGATTGCAAGACTCCTCAGTGTTCTTAGGCCTTTATATAGAGGTCAGATGGGCATCTTATGAGAGTGCTTAAGTTGGGCATGCCTTCATGCATGGCACTAGGGAGCTCGACTAGATGGCCTTGGGAGCTTTAAGATCCCAAGAGACTCAACAATGTTCTTAGATCTTTACAAAAGATGGGCATCTTTTGGGAGTGCTTGAGTTGGGCATGCCTGCTTGCATGACACTAGAGGGCTGGACTCGATGGTCTTTGGAGGCCCCTTCCAACCATAAGATTGCTAGACTCCGCAGTGTTCTTGGGCCTTTATATAGAGGTCAGATGGGCATCTTTTGAGAGTGCTTGAGTTGGGGAAGATCTATAAAAGATGGGTATCTTTTGGGAGTGTTTGAGTTGGGCATGCCTGCTTGCGTGACACTAGAGGGCTGGACTAGATGGTCTTTGGAGGCCCCTTCCAACCATAAGATTGCTAGACTCCGCAGTGTTCTTAGGCCTTTATATAGAGGTCAGATGGGCATCTTTTGGGAGTGCTTGAGTTGGGCATACCTACATGCATGGCACTATAGGGCTGGACTAGATGGTCTTTGGAGACCCCTTCCAGCTTTAAGATTACAAGACTCCACAGTGTTCTTAGATTTTACAAAAGATGGGCGTCTTTTGGGAGTGCTTGAGTTGGGCATGCCTGCTTGCATGACACTAGATGGTCTTTGGAGGCCCCATCCAACTATAAGATTGCTAGGCTCCTCAGTGTTCTTAGGCCTTTATATAGAGGTCAGAGGGGCATCTTTTGGGAGTGCTTGAGTTGGACATGCCTGCATGCATGGCACTAGGGAGCTCGACTAGATGGCCTTGGGAGCTTTAAGATCCCAAGACTCAACAATGTTCTTAGATCTTTACAAAAGATGGACATCTTTTGGGAGTGCTTGAGTTGGGCATGCCTGCTTGCATGACACTAGAGGGCTGGACTAGATGGTCTTTGGAGACCCCTTCCAACTATAAGATTGCAAAACTCTGCAGTGTTCTTAGATCATATAGAGGTCAGATGGGCATCTTTTGGGAGCGCTTGAGTTGGGCATGCCTGCATGCATGACACTAGAGGGCTGGACTAGATGGTCTTTGGAGGCCCCTTCCAACTATAAGATTGCAAGACTCCACAGTGTTCTTGGGCCTTCATATAGAGGTCAGATGGGCATCTTTTGGGAGCGCTTGAGTTGGGCATGCCTGCATGCATGACACTAGAGGGCTGGACTAGATGGTCTTTGGAGGCCCCTTCCAACTATAAGATTGCAAGACTCCACAGTGTTCTTGGGCCTTCATATAGAGGTCAGATGGGCATCTTTTGGGAGTGCTTGAGTTGGGCATGCCTGCTTGCATGACACTAGAGGGCTGGACTAGATGGTCTTTGGAGGCCCCTTCCAGCTATAAGATTGCAAGACTTCGCAATGTTCTTAGATCTTTATATAGGGATCAGATGGGCATCTTTCGAGAGTGCTTGAGTTGTGCGTGTCTGCATGGCATTAGGGGGGTGGACTAGATGGCCATTGGAGGACCTTTCCAGCCCAAGGATTCTCGAGAAGGCACTCTTTTGCCTGGGCAGAGTCAAATGGAGCAGTAGAGGTGCATAATATCCGTGAGAGTCGTGCCCCTTTGGTGGCCCACTCCCTCCGCTCTGCTTAGTCAATGGGCCGGAAGGTGAGCAAAGGGGGCTTCTCCGGCATCAGGATGAACCTGTAGACCGTGTTCAGATCCGCCTTGGAGACCGTGTCGATCTTGAAGTTGCGCAGGACCTGAATGAGAGAAAGAGAGGGGCCAAATTAGCCTGTGAAGGTGCAAATCAAAGGGTGCCATGGATCATTAGCCACTTGAATTGCCATGACTCAGTGCTATGGCATCCTGGGGGTTGTGAGATCGGAGGTGCCCCCTGCCCCAGGACTCTGTAAAAGATAGTTCAAAATCGGGGAATTCGTAGTTTTGCCAAGGACACCAGGTTGGAACGATCCCGTAATCCCCTATCTCTCCCCCATGTGGGAACCTAAGGCTTTTTCCATGGCCCCATGGCCCAACTCTTGTGGACTTTCCATGAACTTTCATGAACTTTATAGGAACTCTTGCCAAACTTTATGAACTTTTATGGACTTTGCGGGGCTGACGTGACTTTCCCTTAAATCCTGCATGATTCCCCCTCTCTTCCTATGAATTCCTTGTATGTTCCCTCGCCCCATTCCCCATCCCCTATGTGTATGTGTGTTGTGACGGTGCGAGTGGCACCACCTGTGTGTAGAACATTAAAGTGCAAAGGTTTAAACTGTATAACATGCCCATACTTGCTTACTTTGTAAATATATAGTTGGATTGATTGGTTATTTGTAGCTGTCAATCAATATTGTTTGCATCTGTTGAATTGCCTCCCCAGCTTAATTGTTTGGCTCCTCCCCTTCCTGGGGAAGAGGGCAGGGCTTTCTTTTCATTCTACCATCAAACTTTCTATCGGATGGATGTGAGAGAGAGACTTGGCTCTAAAGCCCTTAATTAAGTTACTTCTCATCATGTTGAATTGCCTCCCTGCTTAATTGTTTGGCTCCTCCCCTTCCTGGGGAAGAGGGCAGGGCTTTCTTTTCATTCTACCATCAAACTTTCTATCGGATGGATGTGAGAGAGAGACTTGGCTCTAAAGCCCTTAATTAAGTTACTTCTCATCATGTTGAATTGCCTCCCTGCTTAATTGTTTGGCTCCTCCCCTTCCTGGGGAAGAGGGCAGGGCTTTCTTTTCATTCTACCATCAAACTTTCTATCGGATGGATGTGAGAGAGAGACTTGGCTCTAAAGCCCTTAATTAAGTTACTTCTCATCATGTTGAATTGCCTCCCTGCTTAATTGTTTGGCTCCTCCCCTTCCTGGGGAAGAGGGCAGGGCTTTCTTTTCATTCTACCATCAAACTTTCTATCGGATGGATGTGAGAGAGAGACTTGGCTCTAAAGCCCTTAATTAAGTTACTTCTCATCATGTTGAATTGCCTCCCTGCTTAATTGTTTGGCTCCTCCCCTTCCTGGGGAAGAGGGCAGGGCTTTCTTTTCATTCTACCATCAAACTTTCTATCGGATGGACGTGAGAGAGAGACTTGGCTCTGAAGCCCTTGATTAAGTTACCTCTCATCACCAATTCTAAGGTTTTTACCCTTGGGACTGATACTTCATGCCCAGATCGCCCTGGACAACGTTGAGGAGACCCAAGCGCCTTCAAACCGGTCCTTTGGCATCAAAAGGAAGACTCTGTGCCTTCAACATAGGCCATTGGACTGGGGGTTGTGTTTGTTCTGACCTTCATAGCCATTGAGAAAAGAGGGAACAGGAAAAGCTTCTCAGCTGCAAAATCTCCTTGGACCCAAGACAACCAGAGGATGTAATGTATATTTCCTTTACCCCTTTAAAAATTCCAGCTTATTGCCATAAAGGGATAACTCTTTGTGAACAATAAAACCTATTTTGAGTTATCTACAGTGTTTTGGTCCTTGGGAGTTCCAGTTCTCTAAAGGAAGGCAAGAAGCAATCCCCTGGGGGAAAGATGTCACATCTATGTCTCTTTCACTAAGAGCCCCCAGGCGCGGCGGCATATGTGTTTATATGAAAATATGAAGAAAAAAGCCACTGTTTTCTAAAACCAGCAACTCTCGTGGCTCAGGAAGTCCCTTCACGGCTCCTGAGCTGGTAATCCCTTAACAAATGGTTTCACCAAGCCCACTTGCATGGACAATAAGAATAAATAGCTCTTATCAGACCAGATCTCGGTGGGCAAAAGGCTAGACCATCTGGAAAGAGAAGACCTATGGCAGTGTTTCTCGACCTTCCTAATACCGCAACCCCTTAATACAGTTCCTCATGTTGTGGTGACCCACAACCCTATAAATTATTTTCGTTGCTACTTCATAACTGTAATTTTACTACTGTTATGAATCGTCATGTAAATATCTGATATACAGGATGGATTTTCATTCACTGGACCAAATTTGGCACAAATACCCATTATGTCAAAATTTGAATACTAATAGGGTTGGAGTGGGGGGGGGGGGAGGATTGATTTTTGTCATTTGGGATTTGTAGTTGTTGGGATTTATAGTTAACCTACAATAAAAAAGCATGAGTTTTGGAGTTGTGGTTCACCTACATCCAGAGAGCACTGTCATCTCAAACAAGGATGGACCTGGACCTAACTTGGCACAGGTACTCAATATGGCCAAATGTGAACACTGGTGGAGTTTGGGGAAAATAGACCTTGACATTTGGGAGTTGTGGTTGCTGGGATTTATAGTTCACCAACAATCAAAGACCATTCTGAACCCCACCAAGGATACAATTGGGCCAAACTTCCCACACAGAACCTCCATGACCAACAGAAAATACTGTGTTTTCCGATGGTCTTTGGTGACCCCTCTTACCCCACCTGGTGACCCCCCCAGGGGTCCCGACCCCCAGATTGAGAAACGCTGACCTATGGACATTTGAATCACTCAACACAAAGGATGTCTTCCTATCTTCTAGGAACCAGGAATTTCACCACAGCCCTTCCATTGTATCAAGCCCAACCGGCCAAGACCAACTTCAGCTTCATCCATGAACCCCATACCACAGGACTATGAAATAAAGGATCTAGCCCAGTGGTTCTCAACCTGGGGTCTCCAGATGTTTTTGGCCTACAACTCCCAGAAATCCTAACAGCTGATAAACTGGCTGAGGTTTCTGGGAGTTGTAGGCCAAAAGCATCTGGGGACCCCAGGTTGAGAACCACTGATGTAACCCCTTGGGCGCTAGACAGAGATGATGATTCAAAAGATTAAAACAACAACTCAGATTCTGGCTTGAGAGCTAAGCTATCACTGTATCATTAGGCAAACAGTCATCTTAATCCTGACAAAGAGACATTTCTTCATTGTTTTCCTTGTTGACATTGGCTGAGAGGCCAAAGCAGGGCTCAGGCCACCATTGGCTCTCCTGCTGGTTTGCTGACATCACAGCCAATCATAACAAAGCCAGCTCGGAGAGGGGGGAGAAGGGTGGGCATGGGAACTTTTTGAATCTGAATATTGTATAAATATTGTATCTTTTTGCCCAGTGGTCATGTCGATTTTGTTGGCAGATTACTGCAATCATCATCCTTTTCAGCTGGGATGAAATAAAAAACTCGGTGGTTTTCTCTTCAACTTGGTGAGATTTATTCTGTAATATTGGCTTCTCTTTCTCACCAGGCAACCCACAATGGCTTGGGCCTATCCACAGCCATTCTAAATTGCTTGACAAAAGTTGTAGCTTTGCAAGGTCTTCTCCTTGCAAAGCAGGCAAGTGCCATTCCAAACTAGATGTCCAGGAGCGAATATCACAGAGCCAGGCTGTTTGGTGCTCTCTCCATACCCACAGGGACTCACGTGCATCAGGAAGAGCATCATCTCCGATTCGGCCAACCGCCGGCCAATGCACTGGCGTGACCCGAAGCCGAAGGAGAGGGCCTTGAAGTGATTGTCCTCCTTACCCAGCCAGCGGGTCGGGTCGTAGCGTTCTGGGTGGCTGAAGACCTCAGGACTCCGGCCCAGGACATACAGTCCCACCTGGCACAAGGTCTGCAGAAAGACACATGGACCAGGAATCAATGGAGCCCAAAGGGACATCTAGTCCAACCCCCAACGCCAAGCACTCCCAAAAGATGCACATCTGACCTCTATTTGAGGATCCAGGAACATATTCTTGGAAGGGACCTCCAAAGGCCATCTAGTCCAGCCCCAGACATGCCCAACTCAAGTACTCTTGACAGGTGGTCATCTGATCTCCAGTTAAAGTCCCAGGAACACAGGAGTATTAGAAGCTTACAGCTGGAAGGAACCCAAAGGGTCATCTAGTCTAAATCCCCAATGTCATGTAGTTATGCCCAACTCAAGCACACCAGACAAATTGCCATCTGACCTCTATTTAAAGCTCTAGGAATATAGTGAGGTCATAGATTCTTGGAAGGGACCTCCAAGGATCATCTAGACCAGTCCCTAATGCTATGCAGTCATGCCCAACTCAAACACTCCAGACAAATGGCCATCTCACCTCTATTTAAAGCTCTAGGAACACCATAGAGTCATAAACTCTTGGAAGGGACCTCCAAGGGTCATCTAGACCAGTCCCTAATGCCATGCACACATGCCCAACTCAAGCACTCCAGACAAATTTCCACCTGACCTCTATTTGAAGATACAGGAACACTATGGAGTCATAAAATCCTGGAAGGGACCTCCAAAGGCCATCTAGTCCAGACACCAATGCCATGAAGACATGCCCAACGCAAACACTCCTGGCAGGTGGCCACCTGACCTCTATTTGAACCACTGTGGAGTCACAGAATCTTGGAAGGTACCTCCAAGAGTCATCTAGTCCAGCCTCTAATGTCATGTAGACATGCCCAACACAAGCACTCCTGACAGAAGGCCCTCTGACCTCAAGTTAAAAGCCTAGGAACAGCTGTAGAGTCTTGGGATCTTAGTCTAATCTCTGAATAACATGCAGCAAAGGCATTTCTGAAAAATGCCCATCCAACCTTTGTTTGAAGACACTTTAGAGTCTTGAGATATAAGGGACCTCCCAAGGACCACCTACTCAAGTCCCTAATGCCTTGCAGACATGCCCAACTAAAATACTCCAGACAGATGGCCATCTGACCTCTATTTGAAACCTAGGAACACTGTGGAGTCATAGAATCTTGGAAGGGACCTCCAAAGGCCATCTAGTCTAGACACCAATACCATGAAAACATGCCCAACGCAAACACTCCTGGCAGGTGGCCACCTGATCTCTATTTGAAGATACAGGAACACTGTGGAGTCATAGATTCTTGGAAGGTACCTCCAAGGGTCATCTAGTCCAGCCTCTAATGTCATCTAGACATGCCCAACACAAGCACTCCTGACAGAAGGCCATCTGACCTCGAGTTAAAAGCCTAGGAACAGCTGTAGTCTTGGAATCTTAGTCCAATCCCTGAATATCATGCAGCAAAGGCATTCCTGAAACATGCCCATCCAACCTCTGTTTGATGACACTTTAGAGTCTTCAGGAACACTGGAGTATGAGAAGCTTAGAGCTGGAAGAAACCCCAAGGGCCATCTAGTCTGACCCTCTAATGTCATGTGGTTATGCCCAACTGAAACACTCCTGAATCCGGCTTGCCATGTCCTTCTCCAGATGTTGGACTACAACTCCTGTATTTCCCATTACCCATTACTAAACATCACGGCCAGAGAGGATGGGAGTTGTGATACTGCAACACCTGGGGGGCTGCAGTTTGTTCTGTTGAGTCAGTAGAGTGGGGTTACTGCTCAAGCAGGGAGTTTTGAGATGGTTGAACAGAAGGTCTCCGAAGCTCTAGGTGCTCTTACTGCCTATTACAGGGAAAACCAGCTGATCCCTAACCCATCTAAAACACAGACATGTGCCTTTCATCTCAAGAACAGAGAAGCATCCCGAGCTCTGAGGATCATTACCTGGGAAGGAATCCCACTGGAGCATTGCAGCACACCCAAATACCTGGGAGTCACTCTGGACCGTGCTCTTACCTACAAGAAGCACTGACTGAACATCAAGCCAAAAGTGGGTGCTAGAAACAATATTATATAAAAGCTAACTGGCACAACCTGGGCATCACAACCAGACACAGTGAAGACATCTGCCCTTGCGCTATGCTACTCTGCTGCTGAGTACGCATGCCCAGTGTGGAACACATCTCACCACGCAAAAACAGTGGATGTGGCTCTTAATGAGACATGCCGGATTATCACGGGTTGTCTGCGCTCCACACCACTGGAGAAATTACACTGCTTAGCCGGTATTGCACCACCTGACATCTGCCGGGAAGTAGCAGCCAATAGTGAAAGGACCAAGGCAGAGACATCTCCAGCTCATCCCTTGTTTGGGTATCAGCCAGCACGTCAACGACTTAAATCTAGAAATAGTTTTCTAAGATCTACAGAGACACTCGCTGGAACACCTCAGCAAGCGAGAGTCCAAAAGTGGCAGGCTCAAACCCAGAACCTCAATCAATGTCTGATACCAGATGAGAGACTCCCACCTGGGCACACAGAAAACTGGGCGACTTGGAAGGCGCTGAACAGACTGCGCTCTGGCACCACGAGATGCAGAGCCAACCTCAAGAAATGGGGCCAGAAAGTGGAGTCCACGACATGCGAGTGTGGAGAAGAGCAAACCACTGACCACCTGCTGCAATGCACCCTGAGCCCTGCCACATGCACATGGAGGACCTTCTTGCAGCAACACCAGAAGCACTCCAAGTGGCCAGATACTGGTCAAAGGACATTTAATCAACTACCAAACTCACAAATTTTGTATTTTGTCTGTTTGTTTGCTTTGTTCTGTTAGAAATGTAATATAATTGACTGGCTGCCCTGACACGAGAAATAAATAAATAAATAAATAAATAAATAAATAGAGTGGGGTTTGAATTGCAGCAGCCATTGGCATTGATAAGGCGGGGGGGAAACACCTCATTCTGTGAAATACTGACCCCGGCAGGTACACAATAATTCTGGAGCACCATGTCTTGGGTCAGATGGCGCTGGACGGTGATGCCCACTGGGTACAGCCTGCAAGAGAGAAGATGGTCACAATGGAGATGGAAAGGGACCAAGGAGTTTGGGGGTCTCATTGACCTGTTTTATACCAAAGAGGGGCACACCCTTTCCTTGCCTTTTGGTTGCCCATTTCATAGGATCCTAGAGTTGGGAGCAAGTCCAAAAGCCATCTAGCTACACAAAAAGACACCGACAGATGACCACCCAGCCTCTGTTGAAAGCCCTCTTGAGAAGAAGACTCCACCGGACTCCCATATTCCATTAATGAAGAGCTCTTGGCATTGGGAGGTTCTTCTACATGTGAGAAGAAGACTTCACCAGACTGCCATATTCCATTAATGAAGAGCTCTTGGCATTGGGAGGTTCTTCTACATGTGAGAAGAAGACTTCACCAGACTGCCATATTCCATTAATGAAGAGCTCTTGGCATTGGGAGGTTCTTCTACATGTGAGAAGAAGACTCCACCAGACTGCCATATTCCATTAATGAAGAGCTCTTGGCATTGGGAGGTTCTTCTACATGTGAGAAGAAGACTTCACCAGACTGCCATATTCCATTAATGAAGAGCTCTTGGCATTGGGAGGTTCTTCTACATGTGAGAAGAAGACTTCACCAGACTGCCATATTCCATTAATGAAGAGCTCTTGGCATTGGGAGGTTCTTCTACATGTGAGAAGAAGACTTCACCAGACTGCCATATTCCATTAATGAAGAGCTCTTGGCATTGGGAGGTTCTTCTACATGTGAGAAGAAGACTTCACCAGACTGCCATATTCCATTAATGAAGAGCTCTTGGCATTGGGAGGTTCTTCTACATGTGAGAAGAAGACTTCACCAGACTGCCATATTCCATTAATGAAGAGCTCTTGGCATTGGGAGGTTCTTCTACATGTGAGAAGAAGACTTCACCAGACTGCCATATTCCATTAATGAAGAGCTCTTGGCATTGGGAGGTTCTTCTACATGTGAGAAGAAGACTTCACCAGACTGCCATATTCCATTAATGAAGAGCTCTTGGCATTGGGAGGTTCTTCTACATGTGAGAAGAAGACTTCACCAGACTGCCATATTCCATTAATGAAGAGCTCTTGGCATTGGGAGGTTCTTCTACATGTGAGAAGAAGACTCCACCAGACTGCCATATTCCATTAATGAAGAGCTCTTGGCATTGGGAGGTTCTTCTACATGTGAGAAGAAGACTTCACCAGACTGCCATATTCCATTAATGAAGAGCTCTTGGCATTGGGAGGTTCTTCTACATGTGAGAAGACTTCACCAGACTGCCATATTCCATTAATGAAGAGCTCTTGGCATTGGGAGGTTCTTCTACATGTGAGAAGAAGACTTCACCAGACTGCCATATTCCATTAATGAAGAGCTCTTGGCATTGGGAGGTTCTTCTACATGTGAGAAGAAGACTTCACCAGACTGCCATATTCCATTAATGAAGAGCTCTTGGCATTGGGAGGTTCTTCTACATGTGAGAAGAAGACTTCACCAGACTGCCATATTCCATTAATGAAGAGCTCTTGGCATTGGGAGGTTCTTCTACATGTGAGAAGAAGACTCCACCAGACTGCCATATTCCATTAATGAAGAGCTCTTGGCATTGGGAGGTTCTTCTACATGTGAGAAGAAGACTTCACCAGACTGCCATATTCCATTAATGAAGAGCTCTTGGCATGTTCTTCTACATGTTGAGGTGGAATCTCTTTTCCTGCCAGTTGAATCCATGGCTCCGTTGTGTCCCAGAAAACAAGCCTTGCCCCTTCCTCCTCAATGGGACCCTCTTCCCAATATTCAAACATGGCTCTCATGTTGCCTTCTCTCAATCTTATCATCTCCAGATGAACCATCCCCAATTCTTTCAGCCACTCCTCTTTAAGCCTTGGCCATTTTGGTCACCCTCCTCTGGACACTTTCCCTCTTGTTCACCTCCTTCCTGAATTGCTTTGCCCAGAACTGGACACTGAGTTATCACCCCAGGTGGGGTCTGACCTAAGGAGTCCACAGGCATTGCTTCTTGACCAAGCATGTAATGAAATACCTCTGTCTATTGTAGAATCATAGAATCGTAGAGTTGGAAGAGACCTCCTGGGCCATCCAGTCCAACCCCATTCTGCCAAGAAGCAGGAAAATTGCATTCAAAGCACCCCCAACAGATGGCCATCCAGCCTCTGTTTAAAAGCTTCCAAAGAAGGAGCCTCCACCACACTCTGGAACAGAGAGTTCCACTGCTGAACAGCTCTCACAGTCAGGAAGCTCTTCCTAATGTTCTCCTTTCTAGTAGTTTGAAGCCACTGTTCCATTGCATCCTAGTGTCCAGCGCAGCAGAAATGAAGCCTGCTCCCTCCTCCCTATGACTTCTCCTAACATCTTGATCCATGGTCCTTATCATGTCTCCTCTCAGCTGTCTCTTTTTCAGGCTAAACATGCCCAGCTCTTTAAGCCACTCCTCATAGTGCTTGTTCTGGACACATTCCAGCTTGTTGACATCTCCCTTCAATTGTGGTGCCCAGAATTGGACACAGTGTGATTGCAGGTGTGGTCTAACCAAGACAGACTAGAGCAAGGTAGCATGACTCCCCTGGATCTAGACACTAGGCTCCTATTGATACAGGCTAAAATCCCATTGGCTTTTTTGCCGCTGCATCACATTCCTGGCTCATGTTTAACTTGTTGTCCACGAGGACTCCAAGATATTTTTCACACGTGCTGCTCTCAAGCCAGGCATCCCCCCCCCTCCTTTCTCTTTGCCTTTTCCATTTCTTTTACCTATGTGGAGTCTCTTGCATTTGTCCCTGTTAAACATTGTGTTAGTTTTGGCCCATCATCTCTCTCATCTGTGAAGATTGTTTTGAACTCTGCTCCTGTCTTCTGGAGGATTGGCTTTCCCTCCCCATTTGGTGTCGTCTGCAAACTAGGTCACCCTCCTCTGGACACTTCCCCTCTTGTTCACCTCTTTCCTGAATTGCTTTGCCCAGAACTGGACACTAAGGAGGCCACAGGCTTTGCATCTTGGACAAGCGTGCAATAAAATGCCTCTGTCTACTGTCTTTGGTTCTAGGTGCGTCTTCGATTTGGAACTTTGGTGATTAATTTTGGTGAGCACCCTTGCCAGGCAGTTCATAACAGAGCTACTTTTCTCCCAACTGAAATCCATTAAGTGTGTTTTGGCCAGTCTGCCCTCTCACCTATGAAGGTAATTTGGATTCTGAGCCTGGCATATGAGCTATCTGGGATCACCGTGGAACCCCCGTTGCCCTTTGAATCCCCAAAGGCTTTCCCTCACCGGAGAGTCTCCTTGATGGCCCCTTTGAGCAGAGGCAGGCTGTTGAGGACCTTGGAGATCTCCCCAAAGCCCTGCTTCTCGGCCGCCTGGATCTCCTCTCGGATGGACGCTTGGACCTGGGGGTTGCGGGCCAGCTCAAAGAGTGAGAAGAGCAGCGGGACGGCTGTCTGGAGCCCAGAAAGGGAGACACAAAGCAAGACAAAGAGGGCAATGAGCATCAGTCCTGTTGAAGGCACCAACATCCCTTGCACCTGGGTGCATCTACACTTCGGACCTCTGTCCAGGTGTTTTGGACTGCAACTCCCACAATTGTGTTCTGTGTGGGAAGTTTGGCCAATTCTACTGTTGGTGGGGTTCGAAATGCTCTTTGATTATAGGTGAACGATTTTTTTTTGTCATGTCAGGTGCATCCTGTTGTGAGAGAATTGGCCGTCTGCAAGGACGTTGACCAGGGGACGCCCGGATGATTTTGATGCTTTATCATCCTTGTGGGAGTCTTCTCTCATGTCCCCGCATGAGGAGCTGGAGCTGACAGAGGGAGCTCATCCGCCTCTCCCCGGATTCAAACCTGCGACCTGTCGGTCTTCAGTCCTACTGGCACAGGGCTTTAACCCAATGCACCACCGGGGGCTCCATCGTTATCCGGTTCATCGTTATCCGGTGAACGATAAATCCCAGCAACTACAACTCTTAAATGTCAGGCTCTATTTTCCACAAACTCCACCAATATTTAAGTTTGGGCATCTTGAGTATTCATGCCAAGTTTGGTCCAGATCCATCATGGTTTGAGTCCACTGTGCTCTCTAGATGTAGGTGAACTACAACTCCAAAACTCAAGGGAGTTCTGTGTGCCAAGTTTGGTTCAATTCCATCACTGGTGGAGTTCAGAATGCTCTTTGATGGAAGGCGAACTATAAATCCCAGCAACTACAACTCCCAAAGGACAAAACCAATCCCCCTTGTAATTGAACAATAAATCCCAGCAACTACAACTCCCAAATGACAAAATCAACCCCCACCTCAACCTCACCAGTATTGAAAATTGGGCGTATTGGGTATTTGTGCCAAATTTGGACCAGTGAATGAGAATACATCCTGCATATAAGATATTTACATTACAATCCATAACAGTGGCAAAATGACAGTTCTGAAGTAGCAATGAAAATAATTTTATGCTTGGGGGTCATGACAACATGAGGAACTGTAATGGACAAGGGTAGATTTGATTTTCTATTTTGCAGTGGCTTAGCCTTTGTCAGTGATGCATTAATCTGTGTTAATTCTATGTAATGTAAGTATATGAACATAATGTTATAAGTAAATTTCTGGTTTGTAAGGTAACCCTTTTATTCACCTCTACCATCTACCTTTTATTTTTCAGTGATTGGTTTTGGGGGGGCCGCCAAAATACTGTTTTCTTACACTTGAAAATAAACTAGGGGCGGCCCTGTGGGCATGTTACTGTTGCAACCCAGAGCAGGAAACTGGACCCTCAGACAACAATCCACCACACTTGACTTCAGGAAAACAATCCTTTTTTTGATGAAAGATGAATACAAAATAGAAGAAATATGCAAAGGTAAAGAGTCACAGTAAAAATCAGGAACAAGAAATGTCCACAAACAAGATAATGAAATCCACAGCAAACTGCTGAATCCTGGAAACTGTTAGCAATGCACTAACCGTACTTGGTACAACTAGAAAACCTCCGAGGACAAGGCCACTTGAATCAGGAGACCTGCAAAAGCTTGCACATGAATCTGGAACGATGCCTGGTCTGAAGCTGCATTCAGGCCAGGCATATTTAAGGCTGAGAAATCTATTGCGAGACACACCTGAAGATTTTGTTTGCATTTCTCTCAATCTGGCTGACCTACGTAAACTTTGTGCTTCACCCCGGCTCTGCCAAATCTGCCCACGCCTAACCTCATTAGGCAGACCAGGTGTCAGAATCTCTGGAGAACTAAGACTGGGAGGAAAAGGGCGTGAAACATCTCCGCTCGGCTTGGAATGCATGTTCTCATGGGAATCTTGACTTTCACTTTCCAAGGCTGTAGGATTTTCACTACTCAAACCATCATAATCTAAATTGGCCTCAGAATTCACATTGACATCTACATTGGCATCAGGAAATCCAATCAGAGAATCAGGTTCAGGTTCACACACAGGCTGAACCCCAACAGTTACACAGAGTGCACTTTTTGCTGCTGCACACTACATTGGTCAGCAAATACTTTTTTGGTTATAGGGTTTTGAAAATGGAGGTGATTCTTAGATTTGATGGTGCATTAGGCTGGAGTAAATACAGGGATATTTGTTGTTATTCCAGGGAGGCTTTGCCTTGCTTTCTTCTGAGGCTGAGAGAGTGTGACCAACGCAAGGGAGGTCCACTCACCGTGTCAACACCACCAGCGGTGAACTCGGTCATGTTGGCCTTGATGGAGTCGAGGGACATTTCCTCCTGCAGCAGAAGTTCGGCCATGATCCCTGAATACTTGCGAGGCTGGCCCAGGCAGAACTCCTGGTAGATGTTCTGGATGCACTTGTCCGCTGGAGGAGGAGCAAGAGGCACAGGCAGGGCTCAAAAACCATTTCCATCTCCCATCCCATAATCTCCCATGCCCGCTTTCGGGCACACATAACCCAGGAACACTGGCTATCTGCTACCTCATCTTCCTTTACCTTGATACATTGCTTAATTATTTTAGTCACTGATCAGGTTGTTGCTGTCATATTTACTTATTTATTTATTTACAGTATTGATATTCCACCCTTCTCACCCCGCAGGGGACTCAGGGCAGATCACAATGTCAACTGACCCATGGGCCGCTGCTTGCCCTGACTGCCCCTTTGCTGACCGCTCACCCATGACCCTGACCGTGGGTAAAGATGGCGTCCCAGGCATCCATGTGGTCCTGCCAGAGCTTGGGGTTGACCCAGCGCACGACCCCCGGCGGGAGGAAGAGCAGGGGCAGTGTGGTCTGTAGCATGGTCTCCACCGCCACAATGAACTTCTGCGACTCCGGGTTGGGGTTCTCCTCCAAGAGTCCAAGACGCTCCCCGTACAAGGCGTAGCTGCTGGCTGGCTCCGCAGGGAGGGCGTCCGGCAGGAGGGAAGTGGGAGAGAAGGAAGAGAAGGAGGGAGGGAGGGAAGAAACATCGCAATGAACATGCAGCAAAGGCAAGAGTTCAGAGGGGGGTTGCTCTCTATGTCTCCATTTTGCAATTTCAGTTCCCCAAATCACAGGGTTCGGAAGCCCAGAGTGCTAAGCAGCCAGAAGGTCAAATCAGGACACAGTCGGGCATGAAGGCAAAAGCAGAGCTCTTTATGGGATGAATGGATGGAATGAAATTGTACTGGGTTGCTGTGAGTTTTTCAAGCTGTAGGCCATGTTCCAGCAGCATTCTCTCCTGATGTTTTGCCTTCATCCGCGGCTAATGGCATCTTCAGAGGTTTGTTCAGAGGCCTGTTGGAAATGAGTCAAGTGGAGTGCACACACACACGCACAGAGTATATATATATATATATATAATGTGTGTGTGTGTGTATGGAATAATGTCCAGGGCGGGAGAAAGAATCTTTATTTGTTTGAAGCAAGTGTGATTGTTGTAATTAGCAAGCTTGATAAGTATTGAATACCCTTGCAGCTGCAAAGTCAATCAGTGAGAATGTAATCAAAGGCTTTCATGGCCGGGATCACTGGGTTGTTGTAGGTTTTTTCGAGCTATATGGCCATGGTCTAGAGGCATTCTCTCCTGATGTTTCACCTGCATCTATGGCAAGCATCCTCAGAGGTTGTGAGGTCTGTTGGAACTAGGAAAATTGGAATGTCCAGGGTGGGAGAAAGAACTCTTGTCTGTTGGAGCTAGATGTGAATGTTTCAACACAGCTCCCAAACATGAATCAAGGAACATGAAAGGCGCTGCAGACTCCTTTAACCAGAGAAGTCAGCCATAGCAGAGCACCTGATGAACCAGCCTGGACACAGCATAGTATTTGAGAACACAGAAATGCTGGGCCACTCTCACAACCACCATGTCAGGCTACACAGAGAAGCCACTGAAATCCACAAGCATGTGGACAATTTCAACAGAAAGGAGGAAACCATGAAAATGAACACAATCTGGTTACCAGTATTAAAAAAACTCTAAAATTACAACAGCAAAACAACAGAGAGGAAACAATCAGGGGCATCTAATCACCTCTTAACAAAAGATTGCCCCAGTCACCAGCAAGCCACACCAAACAACTGCCAGGCCATCAAATGCTAATCAAGGTGGTCAGTTGAAACATTCACACCTAGCTCCAGCAGACAAGAGTCCTTTGTCCCACCCTGGTCATTCCACAGAGATATCAACCCAATTTTCCCAGTTCCAACAGACCTCGCTACCTCTGAGGATGCTTGCCATAGATGCAGGCGAAATGTCAGGAGAAAATGCCTCTAGAACATAGCTGTATAGCCCAAAAAAACCTACAACAACCCAATCAGGGACATCTTATCACCTCTCAACAAAAGATTGCTCCAGGCACTGTCAGGCCATTATATCTAATCAAGGTGGTAAGTTGAAACATTCACACCTAGCTCCAGCAGGCAAGAGTCCTTTGTCCCACCCTGGTCATTCCACAGATATATCAACCCTTTTTTCCTAGTTCCAACAGACCTCACTACCTCTGAGGATGCTTGCCATAGATGCAGGCGAAACGTCAGGAGAAAATGCCTCTAGAACATGGCCATATAGCCTGGAAAAAACCTACAACAACCTCAACCCTCACTGATTGACTTTGCAATTGCAAGGCTACTCAATACTAATCAAGATTGCTAATTGCAACATCCACACTTGCTTCAAATAGACAAGGGCCTTGGTGTCTACCGGGGTCCCAGGATCGCCAAATCCATGGATGCTTAAATCCCATTATACGGAATATAGAAGGACAATGGCTCTGTGATGTCAAATGGCAAGATCAAGACTTGTTTTTAAAAATATTTTTGAAGATATTTTCAAGCCATGGACGCAGAATCATGATTGAATAGGACAGAGGCCTGTGGAAAACCCTTGCTGCCTAAAGTCCAATGGCTCCAACAGCCAAAGGGGTTTCTGGGGCCACAGCCAATGCTTGTTTGGGGAGTTTCTCCTAGCTATTGCTTTGTCTACGAGGGACAAAAGAGGAGCACCGAGTGATTGAAAAGTGGGTTTTGGCAAATAGTAGTCACCTTCCAGGGCAAAGCGGAAGAGGTCGTGGTAGAGGTCGACAGTCAGCGAGCGCCGGGCGTTCTTCCGGACCTGCCGGTGCATGAAGTCCACAAAGTCCTGGGCCACAGTGTTGAGGAAGGGCAGGAACTTGCGGGTTCCCAGCGGGCTGATCACCTCCTTGTTGAGGACCAGCCGGTCTGAGCGCCACTTCTCCCCATTCCTGCAAAAGAGGACATGCACATGAGGAACCTCAAGGGGGTGCAGTTGTGATAAATACGATAAGTGGTTTGAGTGAAATTAAATGAAAAACGTATGGTTGGGGCCTCGAGATGCCAAGATGGAAGCCTAAAAGATTACAAAAGGAGAATTCATGAGCTGTAATTAAAAACTGCTGAACTGCTGACATGGATTTTTTTTTTTGTCGTGTCAGGAGCGACTTGAGAAACTGCAAGTCGCTTCTGGTGTGAGAGAATTGGCTGTCTGCAAGGCCGTTGCCCAGGGGACGCCCGAATGATTTGATGTTTTTATCATCCTTGTGGGAGGCTTCTCTCATGTCCCCGCATGAGGAGCTGGAGCTGACAGAGGGAGCTCATCCGCCTCTCCCCGGATTCGAACCTGCGACCTGTTGGTCTTCAGTCCTGCTGGCACAGGGGTTTAACCCACTGCACCACCGGGGGCTCCATTGCTGATATGGATGACCAGAGAGAAATGATTAACCGGGTTGTTGTAGGTTTTTTCGGGCTATATGGCCATGATTAACCCTTGGTGGAAAACAACATTTCTACATTACCAAAGACAATGGGTTTTTTAGTTAAGGAAGTGTTTACAAGGTTTCTTACATTAAGAAGGAATCAAACGAGGCTCCTTAAGAAGGAAAACCAGTATCTGTCCAGGAATTGATGGAGTCAGGATGTTTTAGCTGGAAAACACCTGCCATTCATTTACAGCTTTCATAACAACATCAGCAAGAAATATTCCTATATAAGAGACACTTTACTACTCCAAAAGTGTGGCAGATCAGAGGAGTGTGATCCACCCGCCACCTTCTCCAAAGGGATGGAGGAAGATGGTGTATTCGCAGAATGGCAGATTTGCTGGGAATGCAATTTGGCTTATGTTTGGCTCTATTTTTTCAGGAGAAGGAAGAAGAGATGGTAATGTACGTATGATGAATGAATGAAAGTTTATATACCTTTGTACAGCAGAAATGGCATTGCAACCTCCGGCCACCAGGGGGAGCATGCTTCCAAACAAAAACTTTGTTAGGTCTTACTTTCAGGGGAGGCCTTATATTTAGCAATTCAGCAAAACCTCTAGTAGGTCTTATTTTCAGGGGATGCCTTATTTTCGGGGAAACAGAGTATGTGTGAATGCTAAGAAAATGTAATTCCCCTTCTTTGTGTACTCAATGAAGCTAGAGTTGGTGTGTGGCTACTTTCTTTCTCTGTATGTCTCTGTGGTATTCTCTGCCTCAATGTGAAAAAAATCATAGAACCTTTTAAAGGCTTTCAAATGTTTCAAAAGTATTTATGACACGGTTGGGTCAGGGACCCTTTAGGGCACCTAGAATTACAAAGTCATTGATTGCAAAGAGTCTCTGGAACAGCAGAAAACAAACCTTATAGAATCATAGAATCAAAGAGTTGGAAGAGACCTCCTGGGCCATCCAGTCCAACCCCCTGCCAAGAAGCAGGAATATTGCATTCAAATCACCCCTGACAGATGGCCATCCAGCCTCTGTTTAAAAGCTTCCAAAGAAGGAGCCTCCACCACACTCCAGGGCAGAGAGTTCCACTGCTGAACGGCTCTCACAGTCAGGAAGTTCTTCCTCATGTTCAGATGGAATCTCCTTTCTTGTAGTTTGAAGCCATTGTTCTGCGCCCTAGTCTCCAGGGAAGCAGAAAACAAGCTTGCTCCCTCCTCCCTGTGGCTTCCTCTCACATATTTATACATGGCTATCATATCTCCTCTCAGCCTTCTCTTCTTCAGGCTAAACATGCCCAGCTCCTTAAGCCGCTCCTCATAGGGCTTGTTCTCCAGACCCTTGATCATTTTAGTCCCCCTCCTCTGGACACATTCCAGCTTTTCAGTATCTCTCTTGAATTGTGGTGCCCAGAATTGGACATAATATTCCAGATGTGGTCTAACCAAGGCAGAATAGAGCATGGGGAGCATGACTTCCCTGGATCTAGACACTATGATCCTATTGATGCAGGCCAATTGGCTTTTTTTGCCGCCGCATCACATTGTTGGCTCATGTTTAACTTGTTGTCCATGAGGACTCCAAGATCTTTTTCACACGTCCTGCTCTCGAGCCAGGCCTCATCGTCCCCCATTCTGTCTCTTTGCATTTCGTTTTTCCTGCCAAAGTGGAGTCTCTTGCATTGTCACTGTTGAACTTCCTCCTCCGTGGGACATCCTTCCAAATCCTAGCCTTCTCTTCTGCAGGCTAAACATCTCCAACTCCAAGACATTTGTGTTTCTGAACCTTGGGTCATTTTTGGCGGCCCTTTTCTGGAACTTCAGCCCTCTCTCCAGTTGTTTTGGACTTCAACTCCCACAATTCCTAACAGCTACGAGGCTGTGAAATCCAAAACATCTGGAGGGAGGGCTAAAGTTAGCCCAATGTGGCTACTACTCTCCTCCTTCAAACGGATCAAAAACAGTCTTGGTCAGATGGCCAATCTTCCGCACGAGGCATCATTGCATTGCCATTCGACTTAACACAACAACATCTCAGCCTCAGAGGAAGGCTAGGGTGGGGTGGAGGAATCCCTCTGAATGATAGGCTTGTAAGTGCTCCCTCAGCCTGCCCTCCCTGCCCTTTGCCCTCTGCTTACAAGAGGAAGATGCCCCGCTGGTGGTTCCTCATGGCGCGGTGAGCGGCCCAGGAATCAATGCCCATGCGGCGCGGGAAGATCCCCTCCGACTGGAAGAGCTGGGCGGCATCTCGGGGAAGGAAGACGTTGACCGTGTCGTAGGTGCCCACCGTCTCCCTGGCAAAAGAGGCGAAAGAGACATGAAGCTGTACAGTCAATCAGTGAGAGTGATCTGCATAGGGTAGCCTGCCTGCTGTTGCCTGGAGGCACCCTCTGTTTGGGAGGTGTTAACTGGCCCTTGATTGCTTGCTTGCTGCCTGGAGTTACTGAGCGATGTTCTTTATCTACTGTCTTGATTCTGGAGTTTTAAAACACGGATACAAACAGACAACACACACCACACACACATCACTTGCTACCTCTATGCATGTACCCTCACGGATTGACTTTGCAGCTTCATGGCTGCTCAATGCTATTAAAGTTTGCTAATTGCAACATTCATACTTGTTTCAAACAGACAAAGGTCTTTTCTCCACCTTGAACATTATTACACATACACACACACACTCCACTTGCTACCTCTATGCAGGTACCCTCACTGATTGACTTTGCAGTTTCATGGCTGCTTAATGCTATTCAAGCTTGCTAATTTCCCACAGACCTCCATGCACTTGCCTCATTTCCAACAGACCTCCATGCATGTACTCTCACTGATTGACTTTGCAGCTTCATAGCTGCTCAATGCTATTCAAGCTTGCTAATTGCAACACTCAGACACTCAGACTTGCTTCAGAAAGACAGGGTTCTTTCTCCCACCCTAGGCATTATTCCACAAATCACTCCACTTGCTACCTCTATGCAGGTACCCTCACTGATTGACTTTGCAGCTTCATGGCTGCTCAATGCTATTCAAGCTTGCTAACTGCAGCATTCCCACTTGCTTCAGACAGACAAGGGTTCTTTCTCCGACCCTAGGCATTATTCCACACACACATACATACATACATACACACACATACATATAAATTACACACACTCCTCTTGCTACCTCTATGTAGGTACCCTCACTGATTGACTTTGCAGCTTCATGGCTGCGCAATGCTATTCAAGCTTGCTAATTGCAACACTTACACTTGCTTCAAACACACAAGGGTATACACACACACACATACACACACTCCACCATCTAACTTCTACTTCTAGTGAAGCAGAGGTGACTTGTTACATGACGATTCCTAACAGGAGCAAAATGACAGTTATGGAGTAGCACAAAAATAATGTTATGGTTGGGGGTCACCACAACATGAGGAACTGTATTGAGGAGTCACTGCATTAGGAAGGTTGAGATGCCACCTAA
>NW_026847438.1:250643902-250680579 GCF_025583915.1 Anolis sagrei ordinatus | reverse complement strand
CCCTCCATGAAAGTGGAAAAACCACGCATAACAACATATCTCTCTCTCTCTTTTTTTTTTTTTTTCCCCCAGATAGAGCAGTGTTTCTCAACCTGGGGGTTGGGACCCCTGGGGGGTCAAGAGGGGGTGACAAAGACCACCAGAAAAGACAGTATTTTCCATTTTTCATGGGGGTTCTGTGTGGGAAGTTTGGCCCAATTCTATCATTGGTGGTGCTCTTTGATTGTAGGTGAACTATAAATCCCAGCAACTACAACTCCCAAATGTCAAGGTCTATTTTCCCCAGTGTTCACATTTGGGTATATTGAGTATTCATGCCAAGTTTGGTCCAGATCCATCATTGTAAACAGGCTCTCTGAATGAAGGTGAACTACAACTCCAAAACTCAAGGTCAATGCCCACCAAACCTTTCCAGTATTTTCTGTTCGTTATGGGATGAACTGTGTGCAAGTTTGGTTCAATTCCATCATTGGTGGAGTTCAGAATGCTCTTTGATTGTAGGTGAACTATAAATCCCAGCAACTACAACTCCCAAATATCAAGATCTATTTTCCCCAAACTTCACCAGTGTTCACATTTGGGCATATTGAGTATTCATGCCAAGTTTGGTCCAGATCCATCATTGTTTGAGTCCACAGTGCTCTCTTGGATGTAGGTGAACTACAACTCCAAACTCAAGGTCAATGCCCACCAAACCCTTCCCGTGTTTTTTCTGTTGGTCATGGTAGTTTTGTGTGCCAAGTTTGGTTCAATTCAGTCATTGCTTGAATTCAGAATGCACTTTGATTGTAGGTGAACTATAAATCCCAGCAACTACAACTCCCAAATGACAAAATCAATCCTTCCCCAACCCCACCAGAAATTTGAACGTATGGGGTATTTGTGCCAAATTTGGTCCAGTGAATGAAAATTCATCCTGTATATCAGATATTTACATTATGATTCATAACAGTAGCAAAATTACAGTTATGAAGTAGTAACGAAAATAATTTTATGGTTGGGGGTCACCACAATATGAGGAACTGTATTAACGGGTCGCGGCATTAGGAAGGTTGAAAACTACGAGCAAAATCACAGTTATGAAGTAGCCATGAAAATAATGTTATGGTTGGGGGTCACCACAACATGAGGAATTGTATTAAGGAGTCACTGCATTAGGAAGGTTGAGATGCCACATTATGATTCATAACAGGAGCAAAATCACAGTTATGGAGTAGCAACGAAAATAATGTTATGGTTGAGGGTCACCACAACATGTGGAATTGTATTAAGGAGTTGTGGCATTTGGAAGGAGGAGAAACACTATTATAGGACTTGAACCCAAGTCCTTGAACCCAAGACAAAGCTGGGACCATCTAACTTCTACTTCTAGTGAAGCAGAGGTGACTTGTTACATGACGATTCCTAACAGGAGTAAAATTAAAGTTATGAAGTAGTAACAAAAGTAATGTTATGGTTGGGGGTCCCTACAACATGAGGAACTGTATTAAGGGGTCGTATCATTAGGAAGGTTGAGAAACACTGCTCTAATGAGATTCACAACAGTAGCAAAATCACAGTTATGGAGTAGCAATGAAAATAATGTTATGGTTGAGGGTCACCACAACATGTGGAATTGTATTAAGGAGTTGTGGCATTTGGAAGGAGGAGAAACACTATTATAGGACTTGAACCCAAGTCCTTGAACCCAAGACAAAGCTGGGACCATCTAACTTCTACTTCTAGTGAAGCAGAGGTGACTTGTTACATGACAATTCCTAACAGGAGCAAAATGACAGTTATGGAGTAGCAACGAAAATATAATGTTATGGTTGGGGGTCACCACAACATGAGGAGCTGTATTAAGGAGTCATTGAGATGCCACCTAAATGATTCCTAACTGTAGCAAAGTCACAGTTATGGAGTAGCAACGAAAATAATGTTATGGTTGAGGGTCACCACAACAAAAGTAACTGTATTAAGGAGTCACTGCATTAGGAAGGTTGAGATGCCACCTAAATGATTCATAACAGGAGCAAAATCAGTTATGGAGTAGCAACGAAAATAATGTTATGGTTGAGGGTCACCACAACATGAGGAATTGTATTAAGGAGTCACTGCATTAGGAAGGTTGAGAAACACTGCTATATGGAATGTAACCAGAGCATGGACTACAGTGGCCAAGTCAGACTTCTGAAGGTACGGGCGCAGCTGGCTCACAAGCTCCTCTGGTCACCGCCAAAAACTGGGGTTCCAGGCTCAGCGATGAGTCCAGGCTCACTCCCAAGCTGCGAACCTGCGCAGGTTGAGCATCCTTCTCCACTAAGATAGAACCTCTCTCTAGGAATCTATAAGTTCCGCAGTGCCTCTGCTTCTCCAAGCTCAACATTAGCATCTGGGGCAGACACTGACCTGTAAATGGGCCCCAGGTTCTGGAAGTTCCTCTGCATGACGCGGTGGAAGTTCTGGAAGCTGTTGGTCCTCCAGAACTGGTAGAGGTTGACCCAGGCGTTGCTACCGCTGCGGGGAATGGCCTCGAAGGGCAAGGCCTTGGTAGCCACGGCGGGGGCCACTGAGTGGCAAGGCTGGCCCGACCAGAACGAGCGGGGAAAGGACCGCTGAGCAGCAGCCCAGGACCTCAACCGCTGGCCGGCCCCCATCTCCACCAAGGCTCTTCTCTCTCTGCAGTTCCACTGTGGGTCCCCAGCCCTATAGGGAGGCCCCTTATATCCCCACAGTCAAGGACAGCCACCGCCAAGGGCAGACTCCCCTCCGCCTCCTCCTCCTTCTGCCCGTCGCTGAGGGGAAAGTCCTGCGTCAAGCTGTAGAGAGGGAAGGGGCACCCCGAGGCCATCTAGTCCACCTCCTAGGAACATTATAACATAGGCATGGGCAAACTTCAGCCCTCCAGGTGTTGTGGACTACAACTCCCACAATTCCTAACAGACGGTAGGGTCAATCCAGTCCAACCCCATTTGGCCAGGCAGAAAGACACAATCCAAACCCTCCCAACAGACATCTCACCCTGAAATAGCTCTCTTTTAACCTCAGGAAGCTGTTTCTAAATTTTTCAAATGTTGTTACATAATGTGATCCTACAGATGGAAAGGAACCCCTCCAGTACAACCCCCACTGCCATAAAGGGGGACACTATCTAAGCCTTCCCGACAGATGGTCATCCAGCCTCTGTTTAAGAACCCCCAAAGACCACGAGGCCTTTGCCCTCCAAGGCAATCCATTTAACTATCAAATAGCTATTACAGTCATGACATTGTATTGTCGAAGGCTTTCATGGCCAGAATCACTGGGTTGTTGTAGGTTTTTTGGGCTATATGGCCATGTTCTAGAGCATTCTCTCCTGACGTTTTGCCTGCATCTATGGCAAGCATCCTCAGAGGTAGTGAGGTCTGTTGGAACTAGGAAAAGGGTTTATATATCTGTGGAATGACCAGGGTGGGACAAAGGACTCTTGTCTGTTGGAGCTAGGTGTGAATGTTTCAACTGACCACCTTGATGAGCATTTGATGGCCTGGCAGTGCCTGGGGCAATCTTTTGTTGAGAGGTGATTAGATCATAGAATCATAGAATCAAAGAGTTGGAAGAGACCTCCTGGGCCATCCAGTCCAACCCCCTGCCAAGAAGCAGGAATATTGCATTCAAATCACCCCTGACAGATGGCCATCCAGCCTCTGTTTAAAAGCTTCCAAAGAAGGAGCCTCCACCACACTCCGGGGCAGAGAGTTCCACTGCTGAACGGCTTTCACAGTCAGGAAGTTCTTCCTCATGTTCAGATGGAATCTCCTCTCTTGTAGTTTGAAGCCATTCCTCCATTGCGTCCTAGTCTCCAGGGAAGCAGAAAACAAGCTTGCTCCCTCCTCCCTGTGGCTTCCTCTCACATATTTATACATGGCTATCATATCCCCTCTCAGCCTTCTCTTCTTCAGGCTAAACATGCCCAGCTCCTTAAGCCGCTCCTCATAGGGCTTGTTCTCCAGATGTCAAATAATATACTGTGTCCAGGTTGGTTCATCAGGTGTTCCGCTATGGCTGACTTTTCTGGTTGAGTTAGTCTGCAGTGCTTCCATCTTCTTTCATTCGTGTTTGGAACTTTCCTAGTTCCAACAGACCTCCCAACCTCTGAGGATGCTTGCCATAGATGCAGGCAAAACGTCAGGAGAGAATGCCTCTAGAACATGGCCATATAGCCCGAAAAAAACCTACAACAACCGAGTCATGACATTCTTCCTAATGTTTAGGTGAAAGCTCTCTGAATCTGCTCTTGGTTTTAGCCTGAATTTTAAAGGTGCTCTCCTGGGTCCTGAATGCAAACCCCTCCAATATTCATCTATCTACTTCTCTGTGTATGTGTACCCATAAGCAAACCCTATTGAGTTCCATGGGACTTGATCCCAGATGGGTGGAAACCATGGATCCCTCGGAAGAAGTCTGAGGTGTTTCGCTTGGAAGAAAGAAGGTTGAGACAGGTTTCAGTATTTGGAAGGAGGTCTTCTAAAGTTGTTGTTGTTGTTCATTTGTTCAGTCGTCTCCGACTCTTCGTGACCTCATGGACCAGTCCACGCCAGAGCTCCCTGTCGGCCGCCACCACCCCCAGCTCCCTCAAGGTCAGTCCAGTCACTTCAAGGATGCCATCCATCCATCTTGCCCTTGGTCGGCCCCTCTTCCTTTTGCCTTCCACTTTCCCCAGCATCATTGTCTTCTCTAGGCTTTGCTGTCTCCTCATGATGTGGCATTCAAAGGACTTCAACTTTGTCTCTAGTATCCTTCTTCTAAAGTAGCACTCTGGAAATGGGGGTCCATGGACCAAGCAGGAAGGAAGGAAAGAAGGAAGGGAAGAAGGGAAGGGAAGGGAAGGGAAGGGAAGGAGAAGAAATAAATAAATAAATAAATAAATAAATAAATAGAAAGAGAGTTGAAGTCAGTGACTACGAATATGAAGCTGATCCTTGGAATGTTTCCAGAGGGAAAAAAGGAAGGAAGGAAGGAAGGAAGGAAGGAAGGAAGGAAGGAAGGAAGGAAGGAAGAAGAGGAAGAAGGGAAGGGGTAGGGAGGGGAGGGGAGGAGAAGAAAGAAAAGGAAATAAATAAATAGAGAGAGAGAGAGAGAGAGAGAGAGAGTGAATACATTGAAGTCAGTGAATACGAATATGAAGCTGATCCTTAGCATGTTTCTAGGGGGGAAAGGAAGGAAGGAAGGAAGGAAGGAAGGAAGGAAGGAAGGAAGGAAGGAAGGAAGGAAGGAAGGAAGGAAGGAAGGAAGGCATTGTAGTTGGTGAACACAAATATGAAGCAGATCCTTGGCAGGTTTCCAGGAAGGAAGGAAGAAAAGAGAAGGAGAAGGAGAAGGGGAGAGGAGAGGGGAAGGAAGGATAGAAGGAAAGAATGAAATAATTGAAGTCAGTGGGTACAAACAAAGCTGATCTTTAGCAAGTTTCAAGGAAGGAAGGTGGAAAGGGGAAGGAAGAAAGGAAGGTGGGAAGAGGAAGGAAGGAATAAAGGAAGGAAGTAGCAGTTGGTGAGCACAGATATGAAGCTGATCCTTGGCAGGTTTCCAGGAAGGAAGGAAGAAAAGAGAAGGAGAAGGAGAAGGGGAGAGGAGAGGGGAAGGAAGGATAGAAGGAAAGAATGAAATAATTGAAGTCAGTGGGTACAAACAAAGCTGATCTTTAGCAAGTTTCAAGGAAGGAAGGTGGAAAGGGGAAGGAAGAAAGGAAGGTAGGAAGAGGAAGGAAGGAATAAAGGAGGGAGGAGGGAAGAAGGAAGGGAGGGAGGGAGGGGGGAAGAAAGAAGGAAGGAGTTGTAGTCGGTGCACAAATACAAAGCTAATCCTTGGCAGGTTTCCAGGAAGGAAGGAAGGAAGGAAGGAAGGAAGGAAGGAAGGAAGGAAGGGGAAGGGGAAGGAAGGAGAAGAAAGGGGAAGGAAGGAAAGAAAGAAGGAAATAATGAAATAACTGAAGTCAGTGGGGGCAAACAAAGCATTTGGCAAGTTTCAAAGGAAGGAAGGTGGAAGGGAAAGGAAGAAAGGAAGGAAGGAAGAGAAAGGAAGGAATAAAGGAAGAAGAGGAGGTGGTGAAGAAAGAAAGAAAGAAGGAAGGAAGGAAGGAAGGAAGGAAGGAAGGAGAAGGAAGGAAGGAAGGAACTGTAGTTGGTGCACAAATACGAAGCTGATCCTTGGCAGGTTTCGAGGAAGGAAGGGGAAGGGGAAGGGGAAGGGGAAAAGGAGGGGGGAGGGGGAGGGGAAGGAAATAATGAAATAATTGAAGTCAGTGGGTACAAACAACACTGATCTTTGGCAAGTTTCAAGGAAGGAAGGGGGGAAGGAGAGAGGGGTGAAGAAAGAAAGAAAGAAAGAAAGAAAGAAAGAAAGAAAGAAAGAAAGAAAGAAAGAAAGAGTTGAAGTCAGTGGGTACAAATCTGAAGCTGATTTTTGGCACGTTTCAAGGAAGGGAGGGATGAAGGAAGGAGAAGGGGAGAGGAAAGGGGAAGGAAGGATTGAAATATAGATAGATAGATAGATAGATAGATAGATAGATAGATAGATAGATAGATAGAAAAAGTTGATGTCAATGGGTACAAATATGTGAGTCGCCGCTCTAGGCTGAGATACTAGCGGTATACAAGTGTACTAAATAAATAAATAAATAAATAAATGTTTTCCTGAATGTTGGTCTTCAAATCTTGTCGGGTCCTTGGACGGTTCACAGAAACACGGGATTTCAAAAAACCCCATAGAAATAATCACAAGGGGCCAAATCTGAGTAATGATGTGTGTTTAAATGTAATTTCATGTGATAGGATTGTGATTGTAATAGAATTGTATTGCCAGGATGTAGTTTGACACAGAAGGGTTACACAGAAAAATAACAAGCTGTGAGAATGTGACCCTGAGTTCTTGCTCTGTGGAAGATTAGGGAGTGCCAGAGATAAACTTCCTTCCAGCTGCAGTTTGTATTAGTTCCTATCTCTTTGGGTTTGTGTTCTTCACGTCTGTCCGCTGATGGTGTATGTTGTCTATTTTGAGCTGCTTAAGTAAAGATGAAAACCTGCTTTTACCGGAGACTCCAGAGTCCATTATTCTGAGCTGCTGCGATACTCTGTTAACGCCAACAGGCTGGCCACTCCGAATTCCCCCCAAATTGAGATGAGCCGCTCTGGGAAGGGTTCCCTCAAAACAGCCATCAATGCTCTTGAAGTGTGTGCAGTTGCACCATCTTGTTGGAACACAATGTCTCCGAAGTCCAACCCATCTAGCCGTGGGAAAAAAATCCTGTAACATGTTTACATACCGGTCCGAATTCACTGTTACGGCGACTTCATTTTCCTCAAAGAAGCAGGACCAAGAATTCCAGCTGAGGAAATGGCACACAACCACACTGGGATTTTAGGTGAATGCAAAGGCCTTGGATGCAATTCTCGAGGATCGTTGTCAGCACAGTAGTGCATGTTTTGTTTGTTGATGGATCCACACCAATGAAAATGGGCTTCATCACTCAAAAATCCAATAGCGTACCGAGGAACAACTTTGAGAAGAACCTCACACGCGTTCCTCCGAGAATTGAAGTCACGTTGAGAAAGTTCCTGCACAATCGCCATCTTGCACAGATGGAAATGAAGGTCATCATGAAGAATTTTCCTCAGAGAACGATCGGAAAGTCCAAGGGCAGACGCATGTTTGCGCGCAGAACGCTGTGGTGATTGCAACATTGAAGCTCACTGCCTCCATGTTCTCAGGTGATCTCATGGGCCAAGGGACTCCCGTTCGTCGACTTGTCACACTTGCAGTTTGTCTGAATGTAGTGACCCACGTCACAATGGATTTCTGGTCCGGGTCAGGGGCCAATGGGGCTAAATTAAAGCGATTCCGAAAGGTGCGCTGGGTTGCGATCACAGAACATCTGCTCGAAAAGTAGGCCTCAACGGCATAAGCACACTCTTCACTGTTCCAACGCAGGATGGCGACTGAACTGTGTCAGGACAAAACTTTATACTCCCGCCTCTCAAACGAGACCACGAGCGCTCCACTACGTCTTCCACCGACTGAATGGTGCGCATTTGAAAAAAGGAGGTTATACTCCCGCACCCTGTACTTCCTTGGAAAGCCATGCTTTCTTGAATCCAGGGACCAACAAAGACTTGTCGCATTCTCTGTTATTTTGGAGCTATAACTCCTCGAATTCCCTGACAGACTTGGCGAGAGGATGACCTGCCTCAGGCGGCACATTCTGGTCTCATCATAGATGACACATTATGATTCACTTGGCCATTGCAGTATTTTTATGCCAAGGGAAAGGCCCATGTGCCAACGTAACTTCGCTAACTTGGGCAAGTCAAAGGCACCACCTCTTTTTACTCTGTTAGTCTCTCTCTATAAATAAATCCCAGCAACTACAACTCCCAAATGTCAGGGTCAATTTTCCCCACACTCCACCAGTGTTCACATTTGGGCAGTTTGAGTATTCGTGCCAAGTTTGGTCCAGATGCATCACTGTTTGAGTCCACAGTCCTCTCTGGATGTAAGAGAACTACAACTCCAGAACTCAAGGTCAATGCCCACCAGACCCTTCCAGTATTTTCTGATGGTCATGGGAGTTCTGTGTGCCAAGTTTGGTTCACTTCCATCCTTGGTGGAGTTCAGAATGCTCTCTGATTGTAGGTGAACTATAAATCCCAGCAACTACAACTCCCAAAGGTCAAAGTCTATTTTCCCCAAACTCCACCAGTGTTCGCATTTGGGCATATTGAGTATTCGTGCCAAGTTTGGTTTGGTTCCATCATTGTTTGAGTCCACGGTGCTCTCGGGATGTAGGGGAACTACAACTCCAGAACTCAAGGTCAATGCCCACCAGACCCTTCCAGTATTTTCTCTTGCTCATGGGAGTTCTGTGTGCCAAATTTGGTTCTATTCAATCGCTGGTGTTCAGAATGCTCTGTGATTGGAGGTGAACTATAAATCCCAGCAATTGCAACTCCCAAATGAGAAAATCAATCCCCCCTAACCCCATCAGTATTCAAATTTGGGCATATGGGGTATTTGTGCCAAATGTGGTCCAGTGAATGAGAATCCATCCTGCAAATTTACATGACGTTTCATAACAGTAGCAAAATTACAGTTACGAGGTAGCAACGAATATAATGTAATAGTTAGGGTCACCACCACATGAGGAACTGTACTATTTAGGCATCACGATGACATTATTGTCGTACTCCAGAACAGGAATAACCCTCTGACTTTAAAACACCACGTGCTTAGTAGGAAAACAATCCTTTTTATTGAAGATGAGTAAAATGCTTCCTCTTCATCCTGGAAAGAAGTGACGAGTGGAGGGTCCCGTCCTTGGACTGGTTCTGTTCAGGATCTCCATTCATGACTTAGATCAGTGGTTCTCAACCTGGGGGTCGGGACCCCTGGAGGGGTCGCGAGGGGGTTTTAGAGGGGTCGCCAAAGACCATCAGAAAACACAACATTTTCTGTTGGTCATGGGGGTTCTGTGTGGGAAGTTTCGCCCAATTCTATCATTGGTGTGGTTCATAATTCTCTTGATTGTAGGTGAACTATAAATCCCAGCAACTATAACTCCCAAATGTCAAGGACTATTTTCACCAAATTCCACCAGTGTTCATATTTGGGTATATTGAGTATTCATGCCAAGTTTGGTCCAGATCCATCATTGTTTGAGTCCACAGTGCTCTCTGGATGTTGGTGAACTACAACTCCAAAGCTCAAGGTCAATGTCCACCAAACCCTTCCAGTATTTTCTGTTGGCCATGGGAGTTCTGTGTGCCAAGTTTGATTCAATTCCATCGTTGGTGGAGTAAAGCATGCTCTTTGATTGTAGGTGAACTATAAATCCCAGCAACTACAACTCCCAAATGACAAAATTAATCCCCCCAACCCCACCAGTATTCAAATTTGGTCCAGTGATGAAAATACATCCTGCATATCAGATATTTACATAATAACAGTAGCAAAGTTGCAGATATGAAGTAGCAATAACAATAATTTTTTCCTTGGGGGTCACCACAACATGAGGAACTGTATTAAGGGGTCGTGACATTAAGAAGGTTGAGGACCACTGACTTAGATGAAGGATAAATGGACCTTGTATTGAGACTTGTCTCCAAGATATCTCAAAAACCCATAGGAAAAAAAAACTAATGGGTCCTGAGGGTTTTGGAGAAGGGCATCCTTGAGCTTTGGGTCCCCGAAGGCCGTTTCCAAGCGAGACCCAAAGAGGAGGACAGAGAGGGAGCCGGTGACGGATGGGAGCCTCCGATAAGAGCCATAAAAATAGCCTTTGCCCAATGCTTTGGGGATGATGGATGGGGCTGGAGAGGCCTTGGGAGGTGGGCTTTACGCATTGGGGCCAAGGCAGGGACGCCTGAAAAGGGGGGCGTCACTAAGTCCATGCAGGAATAACAAAGGCTCTCCGGCCAGACAGAGCGGCCATTCAATTTCCCAGAACGTTGCACTATTATGAACGAATACAAACCCAGAAAATAAACAAAAGCCTGGAAATGAAAGCATTGGACTTCTAGAGCAGCGTTTCTCAACCTGGGGGTCAGGGCCTCTTTGCAAGGGGGTGTCAGAGGAGGTGCCAAAGACCATAAAAAACCCAGTATTTTCCATTGGTCATGGGGGTTCTGTGTGGGAAATTTGGCCCAATTCTTTCATTGGTGGGGTTCAGAATGCTCTTTGATTGTAGGTGAACTATAAATCCCAGCAACTACACCTCCAAATGTCAAGGTCTATTTTCCCCAAACTCCATCTGTGTTCATATTTGGGCCTATTGAGTGCTTGTGCCAAGTTTGGTCCAGATCCATCATTGTTTGAGTCCACAGTGCTCTCTGGATGTAGGTGAACTACAACTCCCAAACTCAATGTCAATGCCCACTAAACCCTTCCAGTAATTTCTGTTGCTCATGGGAGTCCTGTGTGCCAAATTTAGTTCAATTCCATCACTGGTAGAGTTCAGAATGCTCTTTGATTTTAGGTGAACTATAAATCCCAGCAACTACAACTCCCAAACATCACGGTCTATTTTTCCCAAACTCCACCAGTGTTCATATTTGGGCGTATTGAGTGCTTGTGCCAAGTTTGGTCCAGATCCATCATAGTTTGAGTCCACAGTGCTCTCTGGATGCAGGTGAACTACAACTCCCAAACTCAAGGTCAATGCCCACCAAACCCTTCCAGTATTTTCTCTTGGTCATGGGAGTTCTGTGTGCCAAGATTGGTTCAATTCCATCATTGGTGGAATTCAGAATGCTCTTTGATTGTAGGTGAACTATAAATCCCAGCAACTACAACTCTCAAATGGCAAAATCAATCCCCTCCCCAACCCCACCAGTATTCAAATTTGGGTGTATTGGGTATTTGTGCCAAATGTGGTCCAGTGAAGGGAGCATTCAGAACCCCACCAACAATAGAATTTGACCAAACTTCCCACTCAGAACCCCCATAACCAACAGAACATATTGTGTTTTCTGATGGTCTTTGGAGACCCCCATGACACCCCCTCGTGACCCACCCAGGGGTCCCAACCCCCAGGTTGAGAAACACTTATCTAAGCCATTAATAGAGATCCAGGAGGGAACCCTGCTGATGACACTCCACTCTTCCCTTCTTTCCAGGATGAAGAGGAAGGATTGGGGAGCACCCACCTTGGCCAAGAGCAATGGCCACCTGCAAAACAGGGAGGTGAGTCTCCTCTTAATTAACCTTTCCCTGCCCTATGACCTATGAAATATACCCTTTCTCTGTAGAAAAAGAGCAACACGGAAGAAAATGTTTTTAAGAAACAAGATGTGACATGTAGAGGTCATACAAAGTTCAAGCCTACATAGGAAGTAGTTGTGTTGTGGTTAAGTTCAAAGGTTGTGGTTAAGCGCAGAGTCTGCAGGTACAAGAAGGTACTTTCCATCAAAAGGTCAAGGGAGAGGGGCTGGAAAGAGAGTACTTTCCATGACCTATTACTTGAGTATAAAAGTCAGCAGAAACAGAGGAGTGGCGCAGCAGTCTTTGAAAGCACAAACAGAAGTGTTTCTGTCCGTCTCATGTTGATCAGCTTGATTAAATGATGTCTTACATGAACCAATTGGACTCTGTGGATTTCTTCAAAAAGGGACTCCGCACCCTAAACCCGTGATCCCTTACATTACGACCTACTATTATTATGCTGGGGAAAAAGGAAGGAAAAAGGAAGAGGGGCCGACCAAGGGCAAGATGTCTGGAAGCTCTGTCGAACTGGCTACGTGCTAGGTGAACCTGGCAAAGACTGAGATTCTCTGGCATGGCCACCCGGTAGGTCCAACTCCTCCGTTGCCCACCTTCGATGGTGCCGCCCTCTCTCCATCGACCACTGTTAAGAGCTTGGGTGTCGTTTTGGATTCACAACTGACAATGGAAGCTCAGGTTGCTGCTGCCAGCAAACAGGCCTTTTTCCATCTACGACAAGTGAGGCCACTGGCACCCTTCCTATCTGACGAGGCTCTGGCAACTGTCACCCATGCCACGGTCACGTCTAGGCTGGACTATTGCAACGCCCTGTATGTGGGCCTTCCGATGTCTATGACCCGAAAGCTTTGTATTGTTCAGAATGTGGCAGCCAGGTTACTCACAAGAACGCCCATGAGATGCCATATGACACCAGTGCTGCAACATTGACATTGGCTTCCAACTGAGTACCGTGTCCTGTATAAGATGTTAGTTCTGACCTTTAAAACTCTTTACGGCCAGGGTCCATCGTACCTTAGGGACCGCCTCTCCTTCTCCCATCATCGGAGGTCGCAACGACCAGCCCAACGTGACTTACTCCATATACCGGGTCCTAGAGAAGTGCCCTTGGAAAGGACCAGGCGCAGGTGGGCTTTCTCTCTTTCTGCCCCTGCCTTGTGGGATTCCTTGCCGCCCTACATGAGAGCCATGAGGGACTTAGGGCCTTTTACTCTCGCACTTAAGACCTGGCTGTTTACTAGAGCATTCGATCTCTGTTGATTTTTAATTTTTGTATGTATGTATTTTGTCTTTTACAATTTAGCTGTAAATCGCCTAGAGCATTCTCGGATGGAGGGCGATTAATAAGTTATTAAATGATGATGATGATGATGATGATGATGATGGTATCCTTGAAGTGACTGGATTGACCTTGAAGGAGCTGGGGGTGGTGACGGCTGACAGGGAGCTCTGGCGTGGGCTGGTCCATGAGGTCACGAAGAGTTGGAAATTACTGATCGAATGAACAACAACAAACTATTATTATTACATTATGTACATTATGGAGATGTGAGATGCGAGCATTAATGTAAAATAATAATAATAATAATAATAAATATCATAATAATGTTTAATGTATTGTCGAAGGCTTTCATGGCTGGAATCACTAGGTTCTTGTGGGTTTTTTTCGGGCTATAGAGCCATGTTCTAGAGGCATTTCTCCTGACGTTTCGCCTGCATCTATGGCAAGCATCCTCAGAGGTAGTGAGGTCTGTTGGAAGTAGGAAAATGGGTTATATATCTGTGGAATGGCTGGGGTGGGGCAAGGAGCTCTTCCCTGCTGCAGTTAGGTGTGAATGTTTAGCTGATCACCTTCATTAGCATTTGAAGGCCTGCCTGAGTCTGGGAAAATCTGTTGCTGGGAGGTGTTCTATAATAATGTTTATTTATTCCCCATGTTATCTCTCCCAAAGGGGACTCAAACCAGCTTACGATTAAAGGTAAGACCACATAATATGAATTATACAAATATTCAAACATTCAATCAGAATTAAACAGAGCAGAATTAAATATTCACAGTTATCTTCCATCTCCACCTAGTGGCCTAAAGCCTCACTGCAGCCTGACCTCGATGACCTTGAAGGCAGCTCTGGCACGCAAGCCTTTTTTTGCACTATAAGCCCCAGGATTTCCTTGCTAGCATGGCATAAAAGGTAACTTGGAGTATAAAGAAGTAACTTTCCTAACATCTTGACAGATTAGAGAGATGATGGGCCAAAACTAACAAAATGAAGTTCAACAGTGACAAATGCAAGATACTCCACTTTGGCAGGAAAAAATGAAATGCAAAGATACAGAATGGGGGACAATGCCTGGCTCGAGAGCAGTACGTGTGAAAAAGATCTTGGAGTCCTCGTGGACAGGAAGGGGAACATGAGCCAGGAATGTGATGTGGCGGCAAAAAAAGCCAATGGGATTTTGGCCTGCATCAAGAGGAGCCTAGTGTCTAGGTCCAGGGAAGTCATGCTCCCCATGCTCTATTCTGCCTTGGTTAGACCACACCTGGAATATTGTGTTCAATTCTGGGCATCACAATTGAAGAGAGATATTGACAAGCTGGAATGTGTCCAGAGGAGGAGGACTAAAATGATCAAGGGTCTGGAGAACAAGCCCTATGAGGAGCGGCTTAAGGAGCTGGGCATGTTTAGCCTGAAGAAGAGAAGGCTGAGAGGGGATATGATAGCCATGTATAAATATGTGAGAGGAAGCCACAGGGAGGAGGGAGCAAGCTTCCTTTCTGCTTCCCTGGAGACTAGGACGCGAAGCAATGGCTTCAAACTACAAGAGAGGAGATTCCATCTGAACATGAGGAAGAACTTCCTGACTGTGAGAGCCGTTCAGCAGTGGAACTCTCTGCCCCGGAGTGTGGTGGAGGCTCCTTCTTTGGAAGCTTTTAAGCAGAGGCTGGATGGCCATTTGTCAGGGGTGATTTGAATGCAATATTCCTGCTTCTTGGCAGAATGGGGTTGGACTGGATGGCCCATGAGGTCTCTTCCAACTCTTTGATTCTATGATTCTATGATTCTATTAACAGAATTTGATGTTCCACTTAAATTTATTATTTACTAGCCGTCCCCTGCCACGCATTGCTGTGGCCCACATGGGCGTTCTGTGTGGACTGTTTGGCCCAATTCTATTGTTGGTGGTATTCAGAATGCTCTGTGATTGTAGGTGAACTATAAATCCCAGCAACTACAACTCCCGAATGTCAAGATGCTATTTTCCCCAAACTCACAGTGTTGACATTTGGGCATTAGTGTAGAGTTTGGTCCAGATCCATCATTGTTTGAGTCCACACTGATCTTTGGATGTAGGTGAACTACAACTCCAAAACCAGAGGACACTGCCCACCAAACTCTTCCAGTATTTTCTGTTGGTCAGGGGAGAACTGTGTGCCAAGTTGGGCTCAATTCCATCATTGGTGGAGTCCAGAATGCTCTTTGATTATAGGTGAACTATAAATCCCAGCAACTACAACTCCCAAATGACAAAATCATATTTTTTGAGTGATGGTCACTCCTTGTGTTGTGAGATGTTTTGTTGCCAAATTTGGTGTGATTTCGTTCATTGGTTCTTTTGTTTTTAAGGTACTCATTATGCACAGAGCATTAGATAGATAGATAGATAGATAGATAGATAGATAGATAGATAGATAGAAGATAGATAGATAGATAGATAGATAGATAGATAGATAGATAGATAGATAGATAGATAGATAGATAGATAAGATAGATAGATAGATAGATAGATAGATAGATATCTGAGAGTTGGAAGAGACCTGGTGGGCCATCCAGTCCAACCTCATTCTGCCAAGAAGCAGGTAAAACACATTCAAAGCACCCTTGACAGATGGTCATCCAGCCTTATCTAACATATTTTTTTGTTCCTGGGTTATAAATACTATTTCGTAGAATTGTAGAATCCTAGAGTTGGAAAAGACCTGGTGGGCCATCATCCAGTCCAACCCCATTCTGACAAGAAGCAGGAATATTGCATTCAAATCACCCCCGACAGATGGCCATCCAGCCTCTGTTTAAAAGCTTCCAAAGAAGGAGCCTCCACCACACTCCAGGGCAGAGAGTTCCACTGCTGAACGGCTCTCACAGTCAGGAAGTTCTTCCTCATGTTCAGGTGGAATCTCCTTTCTTGTAGTTTGAAGCCATTGCTCAATTGTGTCCTTGCTCCCTCCTCCCTAGGACTTCCTCTACATATTTATCTATGGCCCTCATCAAGTCTCTTCTCAGCCTTCTCTTCTTCAGGCTAAACATGCCCAGCTCTTTAAGCGGCTCCTCATAGGGCTTGTTCTCCTGACCCTTGATCATTTGAGTCGCCCTTCTCTGGACACACTCCAGCTTGTCAATTACAATAGAACCAATTTCCTAATTGGTTCTATTATAAAAACATAGGGAAAGTTTATTAAACTAAAAAAAAAAACCCAACTTTGTTATTGCAGAAAGGACGTCATCCCGCAGCACATTTTGCTCTCGTTTTCCAAGGAATATCTGCTAGACTCCCAAAACATTGAACTTAGTTCGTGGCACAAAGAACCAAGTTCCTGGAGTAGAACAACTCTTTTCAAAGTAAGGACTGCACAAATAAACAGGAAATAACACTTCCAAACCAGGAACAGGAGTTTGTTTTTCAAATTTTGTTACATAGTGTAATCGATCGATCATTCTGTCTTTCCACGGGTGCATCTACACTGCAAAACAAAGGCAGCTTGACTCCGCTTTCATCGCCATAGCTATAATGTTATGGAATCCTCCCTTACAAATTCATCTTTTCCTTTGTTATCTCTTCCAGGGTTTTATCATTTTATGTGTACATTTGCCTCGCCTATTGGTCCCTCGCGACCTTCTGGCAAGGAAACTAGTCCAATGTGGGTGAGGCAAAACGGTGAGGTGGATCTGTAATTGGTTACATGGACAAACCCAGAGGGTGCTCACCAATTCTTCCTCTTCATCCTGGAAAGAAGGGACAAATGGAGTGCCGCAGGGTTCCGTCCTGGGCCCGGTCCTGCTCAGGATCTTCATTAATGACTTAGATGAAGGGCTAGAAGGCAGGATCATCAAGTTTGCAGACGGGACCAAATTGGGAGGGAGAGCCAAGGCTCCAGAGGACAGGAGCAGGATTCAAAACGATCTTGACAGATTAGAGAGATGATTGGCCAAAACTAACAAAATGAAGTTCAACAGGGACAAATGCAAGATACTCCACTTTGGCAGGAAAAACGAAATGCAAAGAGACAGAATGGGGGACGATGCCTGGCTCGAGAGCAGGACGTGTGAAAAAGATCTTGGAGTCCTCGTGGACAACAAGTTAAACATGAGCCAGGAATGTGATGTGGCGGCAAAAAAAAGCCAATGGGATTTTGGCCTGCATCAATAGGAGCATAGTGTCTAGATCTAGGGAAGTCATGCTCCCCATGCTCTACTCCGCTTTGGTTAGACCACACCTGGAATATTGTGTCCAATTCTGGGCACCACAATTCAAGAGAGATATTGACAAGCTGGAATGTGTCCAGAGGAGGGCGACTCAAATGATCAAGGGTCTGGAGAACAAGCCCTATGAGGAGCGGCTTAAGGAGCTGGGCATGTTTAGCCTGAAGAAGAGAAGGCTGAGAGGAGACATGATGATAGCCATGTATAAATAGGTGAGAGGAAGCCACAGGGAGGAGGAGGGAGCAAGCTTGTTTTCTGCTTCCCTGGAGACTAGGACGAACAATGGCTTCAAACTACAAGAGAGGAGATTCCATCTGAACATGAGGAAGAACTTCCTGACTGTGAGAGCCGTTCAGCAGTGGAACTCTCTGCCCCGGAGTGTGGTGGAGGCTCCTTCTTTGGAAGCTTTTAAACAGAGGCTGGATGTCCATCTGTCAGGGGTGATTTGAATGCAATATTCCTGCTTCTTGGCAGGGGGTTGGACTGGATGGCCCATGAGGTCTCTTCCAACTCTTTGATTCTATGATTCTATGTTCTTTCCATCCTTGAACCCCCCCCCCCCCCCCGCTCCATAAAAGTAACAGGCTCAGAATTGAAAACCTCAGACTCCACCAAAAAGTCCCCCTCCTCATCCTTAGAGGCTTCACAGGCTTCAACACCTCCAGATACAGTGAAGACATCTGCCCTTGCGCTGTACTACTCTGCTGCTGAGTCTGCATGCCCAGTGTGGAACACATCTCACCACACTAAAACAGTGGATGTGGCTCTTAATGAGACATGGCGCATCATCACGGGGTGCCTGCGCCCTACACCACTGGAAAAATTACACTGCTTAGCCGGTATCGCACCACCTGACATCCGCCGGGAAGTAGCAGCCAATAGAGAAAGGACCAAGGCAGAGACATCTCCAGCCATCCCTTGTTTGGGCATCAGCCAGCACGTCAATGACTTAAATCAAGAAATAGTTTTCTTAGATCTACAGAGACACTCGCTGGAACACCTCAGCAAGCGAGAGTCCAAAAGCGGCAGGCTCAAACCCAGCACCTCAATCCGTGGGTGATACCAGATGAGAGACTCCCCCCTGGGCACACAGAAGACTGGGCGACTTGGAAGGCGCTGAACAGACTGCGCTCTGGCACCACGAGATGCAGAGCCAATCTTAAGAAATGGGGCTACAAAGTGGAATCCATGACATGCGAGTGTGGAGAAGAGCAAACCACTGACCACCTGCTGCAATGCACCCTGAGCCCTGCCACATGCACAAGGGAGGACCTTCTTGCAGCAACACCAGAAGCACTCCAAGGGGCCAGAGACTGGACAAAGGACATTTAATAGAATACCAAGCTTGCAAACTTTGTGTTTTGTTTGTTTGTTTGTTTTGTTCTGTTAGAAATGTAATACAATTGACTGGTTGCCCTGACATGAGAAATAAAAACACCTCCTTCCAGTCTGGACAATGGTCATCGCCTGGAAAACCCCGCTGTGGCCCCCGGGTGCTGGTGCGCTCAAGTGCAGACCAAGGGGAATCCCGGCTCCTTATCTCCTCCATTGCAGCCCCACAATGGGATTAGGAGGCCGGCTGTGGAGGGGGAAAGTGGCTCAGGAGGATGCCTCTGGATGCAAAGGGAGCGGCCTAATCCTGTTTGCAGATTAAGAGGGAAGCCCAGCTGCAGAGAGTGAGTGAGTGAGTGAGAGAGAAAGAGAAGGGGGGCAGCAGCAGGACCTTTTGCAAGGGGGGTGGCTTCCCTTCAACACTTCTCAGGCCTCCAGATGGGCAAGGAGGGGATGCTGAGGCTCCAGGGAGCAAATAGGCATGTGGTTCCCTATCTTGGGTTTGCAGGCAAAGCCTAATCCCAGGCAAGGGATCCCTTTGAGAGCTGGGCCCAAACTCACGCTAGAACAGTGTTTCTCAACCTTCCTAATGCCACGACCCCTTAATACGCTTCCTCATGTTATGGTGACCCCCAACCATAAAATTTGTTTCATTGCTACTTCATAATTGTCATTTTGCTGCTGTTATGAATAGTAATGTAATATCTGATATGCAGGATGTATTTTCATACACTGGACCAAATTTGGCACAAATACCCAATATACCCAAATTTGAATACTGGTGGGATTGGGGGAGGGTATTGATTTTGTCCTGTGGGAGTTGTAGTTGCTGGGATTTATAGTTCACCTACAACCAAAGAGCATTCTGAACTCCACTGACAATGGAATTGAACCAAACTTGGCACACAGAACTCCCATGACCAGGAGAAAACACTGGAAGGGTTTGGAGTTTTGGAGTTGTAGTTCACCTACATCCAGAGAGCATTGTGGATTCAAACGATAATAGATATGGTCCAAACTTGACATGGATACTCAATATGCTCGAATGTGGATACTGGTGGAGTTTGGGGAAAATAGACCTTGACATTTGGGAGCTGTAGTTGCTGGGATTTATAGTTCACCTACAATCAAAGAGCATTCTGAACCCCACCAACAATAGAATTGGGCCAAACTTCCCACACAGAACCCCCATGACCAACGGAAAACACTGTCTTTTAAGATGGTCTTTGGTGCCCCTCTGACACTCCATTGCGAACTCCCAAGGGGTCCCGACCCCCAGGTTGAGAACCACTGATGTAAGGCATGTATTTTTTTTAAACTAGGAAGCTTACACCCGGAGGCGGCCCTAGGTAATTTTCAACGTAAGCAAACAGTATTTTGGCGCCCCCCCCCCCCCAACCAATCATTGATATATATTTTCTGTTTGTCGTGGGAGTTCTGTGTGCCATATTTGGTTCAATTCCATCATTGGTGGAGTTCAGAATGCTCTTTGATTGTAGGTGAACTATACATCCCAGTAACTACACTTGCCGCACTTGCTCCCTTGCCTGGCCCGCTTTGGGTCCGGAGGCGTGCCTGAAGACCCCGGCATGTGCACCAAAAGTCACCTCTTCTCCTGACTTTCTCCTCAGCCATTGGGACCGAGAGAGAGAGAGAGAGAGAGAGAGAGAGGGGTGGAGATGCCCACCTTTCCTGAAGGTAGGCGCAAAAACAAAGGAGGGAGCGGAGGTGGGAGATACCTCCAGCCGGAGGGGCTCTCTCTCTCTCTCTTGGTCCCAATGGCTGAAGAGAAAGTCAGGAGAAGAGGCGACTTTTGGTGCGCACGCTGGGGTCTTCAGACACGCCTCTGGACCCGAAGCAGGCCAGGCACGGCGGCTCCGCCCCTTGGCCCACCCGCGGATTGGGGAGAGGAGAGGAGGCGGTGGAGCGCCGGGGGATCGGGAAAGGGAGCCGGTCATGGGGAAGGGATCGAACGCAGAGAACGATTGAGTGCCGGCTCTGCTCGCGCACCCGGTGGCCGGGTGCAGCAGGAACGAGAGGAGCTAGGCGAGGCTCAAGGGCCCGGCCCCTTTGGGAAGAGGATCGCCCGGCAGCGAGGCAAGAAAGCCGAGGCTCCCCCCGGACTGCTAGGGCTGTTGTGAGCTGAGGGGGCGCTCCTCAAGTGGCGGTTGAGGGGCATTTACAGAGGCACCTCTGCACCCCTGGCAAAAAAAAGTGTTCTGCGACCGCTTACTTCGCGTAATGGATGAGCCGCCCCTGCTTACACCTTCATTTTTCCTTTAGGGAATTAAATTCTTAACAGGTCTGATACCTGGCCGGTGGCCAGAGAGATTTTCCCAACTAAATCCATAGGGGAAAGCGATAGGCAGCTTTGGCAAAACATGACAAATACAAGAAGAGCTCTTTGCAGGCAGTGGGCAAGGAAGGTCCTTGCCAGAGCTGCAGCAGGCAGGCAGGCAGGCAGGCAGCCCCATGGCCGCCCTGCAGTGCTGGGCAAGGATCCAATGCCCAAGAGGAAGGGGGGAAGATCCTCCTGCCTTGCTCTGATTGGCCAACCCGCCCCCTCCCTCCCTCCTCCCTCCCCCTCCCTCCCTGTTGCAGTGGCCAAGGCTGGACTAAGCTGACCCTCTTTCTTTCCCCTGCTGCAGCCCCGAAGCATTACTCAGCAAAGCCCTGACAAGGAGGGGAGGGGGAGAGGGAGGGCAAGGAGGGGGTGGGCTACAGGGGGAGGGGGTTCCCCTGCCTCTCAGCCCCCTCCATTGCTCCCTCCCTCCCTCCCTCCATAAGGGATCCCCCCTTCCCTTCGCTTCCCAGGCTTCTCTTGTGTTGTGCGTAATCCCGGCAAGGGCACAGCGCGGCGTGACTTTGGCGCATTCATTCACACGCAACAACAACACGCCGCACTCCGCAGAATCCTTTCCAGGGCAGCAACAGACCCTGCAGAGGGGAGGGGGGAAGGGGAGGGGAGGGAAGAGGGGGGGGCTCTGCGCCGCAACGGAGGATGCAAACTGCAGCTGAATTGCAGCTGAGTTGCAGTTGAGTTGCAGCCAAGTCGGGAGGGAGGGAGGGAAAGAAGCCTTTCCTCCTCTGAATCTGCAAAACACAAACCCGCCCCCTTGGCATGCCCCCCCCTCCCTTCCTCCCTTTCCCCAAATTGCAGGCCTCTCCGAGAAGGAGGGCTTGAGCCATAGGGAAGGGTTTTGAGGAGCTTCTGCTGCAGAGATGCACAAGGCGCCACAGGTGCGCCTCCTCCCCTTGGGCCACCTTGGAGCACAGCAGCCACTGCGCATCACGCCGCAACATGCCCACAAGCAGGTCGCCCTGGCCCCACTTCCTCCACGCACATTGGGAGGGAAGAGGCCCCAAAGGTCGGGCACCCCAGCCCCTTCTGCTAGACCTGCAGTAAGAGGGGTCTAGAGTGCGTTGCCAGGGTCCATTCACAAGAAGAGGGGGGAAAACCTGTAAATCCTAGAATCCTAGAGTTGGAAGAGACCTCATGGGCCATTCAGTCCAACCCCTGAAATATGGTCATCCCTCCCTGGATTTGTACCCCCCTTCTCTCCTTCCTTCCTTCCTTCCGTGGACAACAAGTTAAACATGAGCCAACAATGTGATGTGGCGGCAAAAAAAAGGCCAATGGGATTTTGGCCTGCATCAATAGGAGCCTAGTGCCTAGATCTAAGGAAGTCATGCTCCCCATGCTCTATTCCGCTTTGGTTAGACCACACCTGGAATATTGAGTCCAATTCTGGGCACCACAATTCAAGAGAGATATTGACAAGCTGGAATGTGTCCAGAGGAGGGCGACTCAAATGACCAAGGGTCTAGAGAACAAGCCCTATGAGGAGCGGCTTAAGGAGCTGGGCATGTTTAGCGTGAAGAAGAGAAGGCTGAGAGGAGATACGATGATAGCCATGTATAAATATGTGAGAGGAAGCCACAGGGAGAAGGAGGGAGCAAGCTTCCTTTCCGCTTCCCTGGAGATTAGGACGCAATGGGACAATGGCTTCAAACTACAAGAGAGGAGATTCCACCTGAACACGAGGAAGAACTTCCTGACTGTGAGAGCCGTTCAGCAGTGGAACTCTCTGCCCCGGAGGGAGTGTGGTGGAGGCTCCTTCTTTGGAAGCTTTGAAACAGAGGCTGGATGGCCATCTGTCAGGGGTGATTTGAATGCAATTTTCCTGCTTCTTGGCAGAATGGGGTTGGGCTGGATGGCCCAGGAGGTCTCTTCCAACTCTTTGATTCTATGATTCCTTCCTTCCCTCCTTCTGTTGGTTTCATCCCTGGACTGCACAAGTCTCTTATATCATCAAGTTTCCAGACCTCATTGAGTAGCTAGACTAGAGATAGGATTCGAGCAGCTTTTCTCAACCAGGGGTTGGGGCCCCTGGAGGGGTCGCCAAAGATCATAAAAAACATAATATTTTCTGTTAATTATGGGGGCGGGGCTTCTGTGTGGGAAGTTTGGCCCAATTCTATTGTTGGTGTGGTTCTGAATGCTCTTTGATTGTAGATGAACTATAAATCCCAGCAGACACAACTCCCAAATGTCAAGGTCTGTTTTCCCCAAACTCCACCAGTGTATGCTTTTGGGCATATTGAGTATTTGTGACAAGTTTGGTCCAGATCCATCCCTGTTTGAGTCAGCCTAAAGAGGGATCCATGGCTTCCAGGTCTCTGTTTTAGCCGCCCGTTGCCTTTCTTGTCCATATCCTTCTTGCATTGCTTTGCTTAGAAGTGGACACTGAGGTCTGACCCAATAGAGTGGGACCATGATTTCCCTCCTTTGATGCAGCCTAGAATCCTAGAGTTGGAAGAGACCTCCTGGGCCATCCAGTCCAACCCCATTCTGCCAAGAAGCAGGAATATTGCATTCAAATCACCCCTGACAGATGGCCATCCAGCCTCTGCTTAAAAGCTTCCAAAGAAGGAGCCTCCACCACACTCCGGGGCAGAGAGTTCCACTGCTGAACGACTCTCACAGTCAGAAAGTTCTTCCTCATGTTCAGATGGAATCTCCTCTCTTGTAGGCAAGACAGAGGTCCTCCTGGTCAGTCAAAAGGCCGAACAGGGCATAGGGTTACAGCCTGTGTTAGACGGGGTTAGACTCCCCCTGAAGACGCAGGTTCGCAGCCTGGGAGTGATCCTGGACTCATCGCTGAGCCTGGAACCCCAGGTTTCAGTGGTGACCAGGGGAGGGAGTTCCACAGCTGAGGGGCCACCACAGAGAAGGCCCTGTCTCTCGTCCCCGCCAGACGTGCCTGCGAAGCAGACGGGATCGAGAGCAGGGCCTCTCCAGACGAGCATTTGCACAATTAAAACTTATGCGCCAGTTGCGCCCATACCTTGGGAAGTCTGATTGGCTACGGTGGTCCACGCTCTGGTTACATCCTGTATAGACTACTACAATGCACTCTACGTGGGGTTGCCTTTGAAGACGGCCCAGAAGCTTCAAATGGTCCAGCATGCGGCAGCCAGGTTTCTAACAGGAGCAGGACTCAGGGAGCATACTACTTCTCTGTTGAATCAGCTCCACAGGCTGCCAGTCTACTACCGGGCTCAATTCAAAGTGCTGGCTTTAGCCTATAATGCCCTAAACAGTCCTGGCCCAGTCTATCTATCTGAACACATCTCTCCCTATGAACCCCCCAGGAACTTAAGATCGTCTGGAGAGGCCCTGCTCTCGATCCTGCCTGCTTCGCAGGCACGTCTGGCGGGGACGAGAGACAGGGCCTTCTCTGTGGTGGCCCCCGGCTGTGGAACTCCCTCCCTAGGGATATTAGATCAGCCCCCTCCCTCCTGACTTTCCGAAAAAGAGTAAAAACTTGGCTCTTCGAGCAAGCATTCGGAACCCTGGAGTAAACAGACAAACTAGAGTTGGAAATTGACCCAGGAACGGCCAAGACAATGTAACAGATGAAGATTTGAACGAGAGGACATAGTTTCTTTTAAATTGTTTATCATGCACTGTCATTTATGTTTAATTGCACTTGATGTTTTTGCTTTATCAATGTATGTATTTTGTTTCGGCTTCAAATTGTGCCAACTGCGTATACCGCCCTGAGTCGCCTTCGGCCTGAAATAATGTAAATAGAAATAATGTAAATAAATAATAAATAGCTTGAAGCCATTGCTCCATTGCGTCCTAGTCTCCAAGGAAGCAGAAAACAAGCTTGCTCCCTCCTCCCTGTGGCTTCCTCTCACATATTTATACATGGCTATCATATCTCCTCTCATCCTTCTCTTCTTCAGGCTAAACATGCCCAGCTCCTTAAGCCGCTCCTCATAGGGCTTGTTCTCCAGACCCTTGATCATTTTAGTCCCCCTCCTCTGGACACATTCCAGCTTGTCATAATGTTGTTCATTCGTTCAGTCATTTGCGACCCTTCATGACCTCATGGACCAGCCCACGCCAGAGCTCCCTGTCAGCCATCACCACCCCCAGCTCCTTCAAGGTCAATCCAGTCACTTCAAGGATCCCATCCATCCATCTTGCCCTTGGTCGCCCCCTCTTCCTTTTTCCTTCCATTTTCCCCAGCATCATTGTCTTCTCTAAGCTTTCCTGTCTCCTCATGATGTGGCCAAAGTACTTCAACTTTGTCTCTAGTATCTCTTCCCTCCAATGAGCAGTCGGGCTTTATTTCCTGGTGGATGGACTGGTTGGATCTTCTCGCAGTCCAAGGCACTCTCAGAACTTTCCTCCAACACCACAGTTCATCTATCTTCCTTCACTCAGCCTTCCATATGGTTGTCAATATCTCTCTTGAATTGTGGTGCCCAGAATTGGACACAATATTCCAGGTGTGGCCTGACCAAGGCAAAATAGAGCATGGGGAGCATGACTTCCCTGGATCTAGACACTATGCTCCTCTTGATGCAGGCCAAAATCCCATTGGCTTTTCTGCTGGCACGTGACATTGTTGGCTCATGTTTAACTTGTTGTCCACGAGGACTCCAAGATCTTTTTCTCATGTACTGCTCTCAAGCCAGGCCTCATTGTCCCCCATTCTGTATCTTTGCATTTCGTTTTTTCTGCCTAAGTGGAGTATCTTGCATTTGTCCCTCTTGAACTTCATTGTGTTAGTTTTGGCCCCTCTCTCTACTCTGTCAAGATCGTATTGAATTCTGCTCCTGTCCTCTGGAGTATTGGCTATCCCTCCCAACTCACAAAAGCCAGGACAGCCTGCCTGGTGTCCGGGGGTCTCAGGAGGCGCCCACATGAGACCCTCCCGGGATCAACGGGCCTCCAGATGCCCATTAAATGGAGGCACAGACATTGTTCCAGCGTGGATCCATGGAAGGAAGTTTACTGGTCCTCACATGAGGTTTTACACAAAAAGGTGAATTCCCAGAGTGCAGGGGTCCACTCATCAGAAAGTGAGATAGCAGTTAGTCTTAAATTAGTCCCAGGAAAAGATTGACACTGGTTTGGAGTCAATCGATGACCCACGGATACGGGGTTCCAGTGGGTTACTGTATCCGCGGTTCAAAGGATTGCAGTTTTGGCCTCCCCGGGTGAGCCAGCAGTGATCTGCGGCTCTGGAAAGGAAAGGTTCATGCAAGAGAAGGTTCTTGAGTCAGTAAAGGGACACAAAGTATCACTTTAGAGAGGAAAAGTTGCAAGCAAGGATACCTTTTGGGGGGGGGGGGTAGTTACAATGAAACAGGATGTAGAGTGCAGTTCAGTGAAAAGAGGAAAGATCTCTGTATTGAAGCTGCTGTTGGAGCCACGGTCCCTTATCTACATCAAGTCCAGGCTCTCAGGAACTACGGAACTCCCTGCTGCAGTTCAGATCAGGTTGAAGGCAGAGCCCGTCGAGTTTATCCTCAGCGTCTAGATCCAGGGAGGTCATGCTAACCTCTCTTCTGCCTTGGTTAGACCACATCTGGAATCATACTGTGGATTCCACTTTGTGGCCCCATTTCTTGAGGTTGGCTCTGCATCTCGTGGTGCCAGAACACAGTCTGTTCAGCGCCTTCCAAGTCGCCCAGTTTTCTGTGTGCCCAGGGGGGAGTCTCTCATTTGGTATCAGCCATTGGTTGAGGTTCTGGGTTTGAGCCTGCCACTTTTGGACTCTCGCTTGCTGAGGTGTTCCAGCGAGTGTCTCTGTAGGTCTTAGAAAACTATTTCTAGATTTAAGTCGTTGACCCAATCAATGACTGATACCAAATGAGAGACTCCCCCCTGGGCATTGGCCCTCTGAGCTGTTGCATCATACTGTTGGCCCAAGGTCTGCTTATGGTCCAGCACAGGCATGGGCCAACTTGGGCCCTCCCTCCAGGTGTTTTGGACTTCAACTCCCACAATTCCTAACAGCCAGTAGGCTGTTAGGAATTGTGGGAGTTGAAGTCCAAAACACCTGGAGGGAGGGCCCAAGTTGGCCCATGCCTTGTCTAGCTATACTCCTAAGGTCCCTTCCACTTTAGTTGGGCCACTCATGTTTGCCTCCATATGGTACAGGCTAGAAAAAGCCAACCATGCCCTGGAAAAACCCTCCCATTGCAACCACCATGAAGAAGGGGAATAAAGGGGAGATGTAGGAGGCCAGAGGGATGGGCAAACTGTGTCTCCCACAAGGCTGTTCAAGGAAAGTTTGCCTTTGCCTCCTTCTGAGGCTGAGAAAGCGTGACTGCCCCTAAGGCACTATCATAGGCTTTAGTTGCCAAGAATAGTTCAGAGGGAGTTTGCTGTTGCCTTCCTCTGACACTGAGAGAACCTCCATGGCTGAGGATTTGAACCCAGATCACAGTCCTGATATCGAGGACCCCCACCCGGTAATTAGTCTGCACTGCAGCAGGGAGTTCTGCAGTTCCTGGAAGCCACCATTGGGATAAACTGATGGAATGTGCCCCAACTGGCAGCTCAAACTAGGACTGCTTTCAGCCTTTATCACTTTCCCCCAAGCCCTGACTTTGTATCTAATCCTTAATAAAAGTACTTGAGATTTGCAACTTTTAACGTTTTCGCTTGCTACTTTGTGTCTTTCACTTGCCTGAACAACCAAATGCATGAAATAAACCCTTTTCCAGGCTCCGGAGACCCGTGAGCCTGCCTGGGATGCTTTTCCGGTGTCCCAAGGACGCCAGATCTGCGTCCGTTGAAACCGCGGATACGGAAACCTTCCTTTCAAGCCTCCGCATCCGCTAAAATCTCAAAATGGCGGATCGGCTCCATTTTAGTGCCATATTTTTCTGTGCTTGATTCTATACTAAACTGCTATCTCGGTTTTCTCAATTTGGATCCCTACACCCGGGAAATAACCTCTCTATTTTTGAGAATATAATTTGACAGAAAACAGCTGATTGCCAAAATCGCCGGTTCCGTGCAAACAGCCAATTTCTCCTCGCTGCCGCTCATTCCTGCTTGGCCCTGGACCCGGGGACTTGATGCGGTTCCCCCCATGAGGCCTCGGAGAGGGGACAGAACAGGAACCCAGGGACCAAGCTGTGGATTTTGCTACAGATCAACTCAGCGCCCATCTGCTAACTTTAACCCAGGAAAAATAACTTTCTGCTGCTTGCTTTGGACTGCATGCCTGTGGCGGAATTATTCCCACAGTGCATCCGATCTCAGCTGAATTGCTCATTAAACCTCGATGCCCCTTCTTTGCTTTGGCAAGAGTCTCATTTCAATTATTACTATTAAATAAAATTGCTGGAATCAGGCTTCTCTGAAGGCTTGCCAAGGTAGCGTTCCCTCTTTGGTGGGAACTAAGGGTCATCTCTCCTTGGAGTTGACCCCCCTAAAGTCTAGTTCGACTTCAGTCCTGCACTCCAACAACAATGTCTTTGGGTTGCTGTAGGTTTTCTAGGCTTATGTTCCATAAACATTCTCTCCTGATGTTTTGCCCACATCTATGGCAGGCATCCTCAGAGGTTATGAGGTCTAGGTCTTTCTCCTAATGAAAACAAACTAGATCTCCCAGCCCTTGTCTCCAGGAAGGAGCCAAAGCAAAGCAATGGGTTCCTGAGCATGTGCAGAGAGACCCAAAGGGAGAAACTGAGTCAAAGGGGAGGAAAAACCTGAAAGCAATGGGTTTCTGAGCATGTGCAGAGAGACCCAAAGGGGGAAACTGAGTCAAAGGGGAGGAAAAACCTGAAAGCAATGGGTTTCTGAGCATGTGCAGAGAGACCCAAAGGGGGAAACTGAGTCAAAAGCGTGGAAAAACCTAAAAGCAATGGGTTCCTGAGCATGTGCAGAGCGAATCAAAAGGTGAAACTGAGTCAAAGGGGAGGAAAAACCTGAAAGCAATGGGTTTCTGAGCATGTGCAGAGAGACCCAAAAGGGGGAAACTGAGTTGAAGGAGAGGAAAAACCTGAAGGAAAGCAATGGGTTCCTGAGCATGTGCAGAGCGACTCAAAAGGGGGAAACTGAGTCGAAGGAGTGAAAAAACCTGAAGGAAAGCAATGGGTTCCTGAGCATATGCAGAGAGACCCAAAGGGGGGAAACTGAGTCGAAGGAGTGGAAAACCTCCTGCACCGGGATTGTGGCGCAGCTGGCTGAATGTCAGCTGCATTAAGATCACTCTGACCAAAAGGTCATGAGTTCGAAGCCAGCCCGGGTTAGAGTGGGTTTCCAACCAATTGTGTAGCCTGTTGTCGACCTTTGCAACCCGAAAGACAGTTGCATCTGTCAAGTAGGAAAATTAGGTACCACCTTAAAGTGTGGGGAGGCTAAATTAACTGATTTATGAGGCCATAAAGAAGACTCCAGCAAAGCATTCCAGCAGGGAAGCATGCGGGGAATGCGGAAGTGCTTCATCAGTGTCACAGATGGACGATGAAAGCGACAGCTCCCCTGGCGGCCAGAAAAAGTTAAATAGCCTCTGTGTATGTCTGTATATGTTTGTATGTCAAAATTGGCATTGAATGTTTGCCATATATGTGTACACTGTAATCCGCCCCGAGTCCCCTGCGGGGTGAGAAGGGCGGAATATAAATACTGCAAATAAATAAACAACTAAATACATAAATAAACCTGAAGGAAAGCAATGGGTTTCTGAGCATGTGCAGAGAGACCCAAAAGGGGGAAACTGAGTTGAAGGAGAGGAAAAACCTGAAGGAAAGCAATGGGTTCCTGAGCATGTGCAGAGAGACTCAAAGGGGAAAACTGAATCAAAGGAGTGGAAAAACCTGAAGGAAAACAATGGGTTCCTGAACATGTGCAGAGAGACCAAAAAGAGTCAATAAAGCAAGGTCTGATGGGAAGGTGCTCCCAAACGGAAACCGAGACCACAAGAAAAACCAAGACCAAAACCACAGATGTATTGCAAGTTTTTCCTCTCTTTTTTATTATTATTATTATCATAATTATTATTATCATCATCATCATTATCATAATTATTATTATTATTGTGAAGTGCTCCAAGACACCTTGTGCTAATTGTGCTTTACATCATTCAAATACTGGCTCAAAAAATTATTAGCATGATTTAGGATTATTCTCCTCCTTTTATTTTTCTTTTCTTGTCCATCATTTCTGTCTTTTCTTCCGCGGAAAAGTCTATATGTGTTGTTGTTGTTGTTGTTGTTGTTCTTTCCTCCACAAACAGGCTTCAAGGGTTTTGTTTTTTGTTTTCTTTGCAGCTTGTAAAAATTCATGTAAATTGATTTTTTTCCAAACGGTTATTTACAAAGCTTCTTGCAATAAATATACAGAATTCCCTTTTTTTTTGTCGTATTTTTGTGTGTCTTCTTTCTTAAATCAGTCTTAAGCAGAGGGAGTATTACTAGCAGTATTATTATTAGTATGAGAAGTCATCGTTCTAGTAGCATTATTAATTAATAAGTATCTTAAGTACAAAAAACAGGAGGTCCTAGCTAATACAAGCTCCTTCTACCTGAATTCTATTAAGGTTTATTATTATTATTTATTTTTTTAAATTCTTTTGTGCTGTTTATTTAAGTTATTCTTAAAAGGGGGGAAGACCTAAAAGGAGAGGAAGAGGAAGAGGAAGAGAGGACTGTCCACCTGGCTTCCCTAAAAAAATATTTTGAATGGCATGTTTTGGAAGTAATAAAAATGATGAGGCTAGTGGTGGGTGGAGCCAGAGATAGCTCCACCCACTCCTGATTGAGATACCTGTCTTCTCTAAAGGTAAACGGGAGGTGGATTTGGGGGAGGCTCCCAAGCTTCCTTGCCCTTGTAGCAGAAGAAGGGGATGGGGGAATATAAGGGGGTGAGGGACCCCCAGAATGGCTTCTCGTTCTGCCTTCGGGCAGGAAGAAGGCGGGCCCCAAATCCAGCATTTAGACCCATTAAATCTATGGGAAGTGTGTCAGTCAATGCTAAAGTAGGCCCACTGAATCCATGAGAGATTGGGAAGTCTCCATGGAAGATCTGAAGAACACCATGGAAGATCTGAAGAATGTATGGGAGATTGGTAAGCCAGCATTCAATAGACTCATTGAATCCATGGGAATTTAGGCATCTGACACCATAAGCTATGGTAGATTGGCAAGTTGACACAATGGAAGAACGGGGTCAACCCACACTAGAGTAGGGCCATTGAATCCATGGGTATTTGGGCAACTAACACCATACCAAGACCCACTGAATCAATGAATGATTGGAAGCTCCATTATTCAAACCATATTTGAATCCATGAGAGCTTGGCAGGCCAACATCATGGAAGATCTGCAGAATCCATGGGAGGCTGGTAAGCCAGAATTCAAGAGACTCAACAAATCCTTGAGAATTTAGGCATCTAATACCATAAATCAATCCCATTGAAGCTATGGGAGATTGGGAGGTCAACACCACGGAAGATCTGCAGAATCTATGGGAGATTGGTAAGCCAGCATTCAATAGACTCATTGAATCCATGGGAATTTAGGCATCTAACACAATTATTTGAATCCATGAGAGCTTGGCTGGCCAACATCATGGAAGATCTGAAGAATCTATGGGAGATTGGTAAGCCAGAATTCAAGAGACTCAACAAACCCATGGGAATTTAGGCATCTAACACCATATATGAATCCCATTGAAACTATGGGAGATTGGCAAGTCAACACCATGGAAGATCTGCAGAATCCATGGGAGATTGGTAAGCCAGCATTCAATAGACTCATTGAATCCATGGGAATTTAGGCATCTGACACCATAAATGAATCCCATTGAAGCTATGGTAGATTGGCAAGTCAACACAATGGAAGAACGGGGTCAACCCACACTATAGTAGGGCCATTGAATCCATGGGAATTTGGGCAACTAACACCATCCCAAGGCCCACTGAATCAATGAGAGATTGGAAGCTCCATTATTCAAACCATATTTGAATCCATGAGAGCTTGGCAGGCCAACATCATGGAAGATCTGAAGAATCTATGGGAGATTGGTAAGCCAGAATTCAATAGACTCATTGAATCCATGGGAATTTAGGCATCTAACACAATATTTGAATCCATGAGAGCTTGGCAGGCCAACATCATGGAAGATCTGCAGAATCCATGGGATCTTCCATGGATTCTGCAGATCCATGGAAGATCTGCAGAATCCATGGGATCTTCCATGGATTCTGCAGATCCATGGAAGATCTGCAGAATCCATGGGTAAGCCAGAAATCAATAGACTCAACAAATCCATGGGAATTTAGGCATCTAACACCATATATGAATCCCATTGAAACTATGGGAGATTGGCAAGTCAACACAATGAAAGATCTGCTGAATCCATGGGAGATTGATAAGCCAGAATTCAAGAGACTCAACAAATCCATGGGAATTTAGGCATCTAACACAATAAATGAATCCCATTGAAGCTATGGGAGATTGGCAAGTCAACACAATGGAAGAACGGGGTCAACCCACACTAGAGTAGGGCCATTGAATCCATGGGAATTTGGGCAACTAACACCATCCCAAGACCCACTGAATCAATGAGAGATTGGAAGCTCCATTGAATGAATGGGCATCTGGGAAGTCAGCACTATCGAAAGCCCCACTGAATCCATTGGTGAAATAACACTGATCTATTGTCGAAGGGTTTCATGGCTGGAATCACTGGGTTGTTGTAGGTTTTTTGTGCTATATGGCCATGTTCTTGAATGTTTCGCCTGCATCTATGGCAGGCATCCTCAGAGGTTGTGAGGTCTCACAACCTCTGAGGATGCCTGCCATAGATGCAGGTGAAACATCAGGAAAGAATGCTTCTAGAACATGGCCATACAGCCCGAAAAACCTACAACAACCCAACACTAAGATCCATTGGATGGATTTGAAATCAGAAAATCAAGGCTAGAGTGGATTCACTGAACTCATTGGAACTTGGTGAAATCAACCAACCAAAGTCCATTGAGTCCATGGGAGGCTTGTCAATCTATGCTGAGTAGACCCATTGAATCCATGGGAGATTGGCATGCCAACACTATGGAAGATCTGCTGGATCCATGGGGGATTGGTATAGACCCACTGAATTCATGGGAATTCAGGCAGCTAACACCATCCTAAGATTCATTGCATCCATGAGAGAATGGTAGCCCCATTGAAAGAATGGGAATCTGGGAAGTCAACATGATAAAGCCCTACTGAAATAACACTGTCCAAGATCCATTGAATGGCGGTGTGATCAAGGCGAGAGTGGATCCACTGAACTCAACCAACCAAGGCCCATTGAGCCAATCCACAATAAAGAAATCACATTGAATCCATGAGAATTTAGGCAGCTAACACCATTCCACGAACCACTGAATCCATGAGAGATTGGAGAAGCCAATACTAGAGTGGCCCCAATGAATGAATGGGAATCTGGGAAGTCAACACAATCCAAAGCCTCACTGAATCCATTGATGAAATAACACTATCCAAGATCCATCGGATATATTTGAGATCAGGAAATCAAAGTTAGATTGGATTCCTTGAACTAACTGATGAAATCAACCAACTAAGGCCCATTGAGTCAATGGGAAATGGGTCAATCCACACTAGTGTAGCTCCATTGGGAATTCAACATCCTCCAAGCTCCAATGAATCCATGGGAGCTGGGTAGGACAATGAATGAGTAGACCCATTCAACTCATGGGAATTTGGGAAGCCAACTCTATCCATGACCCACTGAATCAATGGGAGGTTGGTAAGTCAATTCTTGAGAAGAGCCATCAAATTCATTGGAGCTTGGTATAATAACACTATCCAAGAGTCACTGAAATGAGGGGAGATTGGCAAAACAACACCATACAAGATCCCTTGAATCAATGGGAGTTTGGTAGGCAGACTTATGAGTAGACCCATGGTGAAATAACACTATCCAAGACCAGTTGAATGTATGGGAGCTTGGTGAAATAATACTAGTCAAGACCCATTGAATCCATGGGAACTTGACAGGCCAACAACAAATAGACCCATTGAATTCATACGAACTTCAGTCAACACCGGAAAGCCTATTGGATGTATTTGGGGGTTTGGTAAACCAACACTAGACTTAGTAAATCAATGCTTTCCAAAATCCACTGAATCTATGGGACATGGTAAGCCAACCATGAATAGACCCATTGAATTCCTTGGGAAACCAACACTATGTATCATCAATTGACTCAATGGGTGATTGTGAAGATAACACACAAGTAGACCTATTGAATTCATTGGGAAGTCAAACTTAATACAAGAGCCATTGAATCCATGGGGCCTTCCTTAGCCAGCCAACACACAAGTAGACCTATGTGAAATCCATGGGACTGTTGTAAGCCAACACACAAGGGAACACATGAAATGTATTGGGAAACCAACACTATGGATCATCAATTGACTCAGTGGGTGATTGTGAGGATAACACACAAGAAGACCCACTGAATTCATTGGGAAGCGAACCTTAATACAAGAGCCATTGAATCCATGGGGCCTTCCTTAGGAGCCAACACACAAGTAGACCTATGTGATATCCATGGGGCCATCGTAAACCAACACACAAGGGAACACATGGAATGTATTGGGAAATCAACACTATGGATCATCAATTGACTCAATGGGTGATTGGGAGGATGACCCATGAGCAGATTCATTGGGAAGCCAACCTTAATCCAAGGCCCATTGAATCCATGGCATTCAATGCATGGGGAAGGCAATGCCATCCAAGCCCCACCGGATCTGTAGGCCAACACATGAGTAGGCACATTGAATTAATTGGGAAGCTAACACCATCCAAGACCAATTGAATGCATGGACCCTTCCTTGGTAAAGCCAACATACAAGTAGACCCATTAAACTCATTGGGAAGCCAACCCTAATCCAAAGCCCATTGACTCCATGGGATTTTATGAGGATAACACACTAGTAGAGTAATTGAATTCATTGGGAAGACAACACCATCCATGACCGATTGAATCTCTGGACCCTTCCTTGGTAAAGCCAACGCTGTGGAAATCATGGGACCCATCTAAGATCCATTGAATCCATGGGATTGAGGTAAGCCAACACATGAGTAAGTTTTGGAAGACCAAGCGTCACTGTGAATGCGACATCTGCGTAAATTCCCATGACCCAATAGGTCTATTCTACTTGGGAAGGCGCAAGCACATCATTGACTGGGCAGAGCCAGTGGGACGGGGCCCTGAGTGTTGGAGGTGGGTGGGGGCGGGCCCTCATTTAGCCCCGCCCCTCTGTTGCATCATGTACCCAAAGCCCCTTCCTTTCCAGGAAGTGCTTCCAGGAAGTTCTTCCAGGAAGTACTTCCAGAAGTGCTTCCAGGAAGTACTTCCAGAAGTGCTTCCAGGAAGTACTTCCAGAAGTGCTTCCAGGAAGTACTTCCAGAAGTACTTCCAGGAAGTACTTCCAGAAGTGCTTCCAGGAAGTACTTCCAGAAGTGCTTCCAGGAAGTACTTCCAGGAAGTGCTTCCAGGATATGCTTCCAGGAAGTACTTCCAAGAAGTTCTTCCAGGAAGTTCTTCCAGGAAGTGCTTCCAGGATGTGCTTCCAGGAAGTTCTTCCAGGAAATGCTTCCAGGAAGTGATTCCAGGAAGTGATTCCAGGAAGTGCTTCCAGGAAGTGCTTCCAGGAAGTGCTTCCAGGAAGTGGAGATAATTGCTGGTTTGGCTTTTGTTTTGCTTCTGTGGACAGTCCTGGGGTTTTGCTGGGAAAAGGAATGAGGGGGTTATATTTGGGGAGGGAGGGTTTGTCTTAATTGCTCGTCGTCATTCTCGGGGCCAGGCAAGCGCTACGAGCCCGGAGAGTCGTCTAAGCTACTCGGAAGTAAGTCGAAGAAGAAGAAGGCAGGCAGTGTGCATTCATCCAAGAAGAAAGAGAGGAAGAGGAAGAGAGAGAGGAAGAGAGAGAAGAGAGGAAAGGAAGGTCCGCCGGATATGGAGGCGAGCTCGACTACATTGGCAAAAGTCCCTGATATCCATTGCTATTAAGAATATTGGATTAAAAGGTACCTGATTCCTCAGTTAAATACTATTTTGTCTTAAAAATAACATGCATTTACGGTCATTATTGCTTCTATTAAAGTCCAGTAGGAGAATATTGCCCTCAAAGAGATCTAAAAGTTTGGCAAAGAACCAAAAAACATAAAATCGAAAGGAAGTTCCAAACCATCCTTATTATATTCCATCCGCATTTTTAAAAAAGCATCCTCAAATTGGCATAGATTTCTTATTTAAATACATTTGTTCCTGCATGCAAAAAACGTCCTGGGGGGCGGGAAAGGTGCCCCCAAAAGCCACCGAAAAGGAAGGAAGAAGGAAGCCCCGTAGAAACAGCAATCGTCATATTCTCAATCACCATTGTGAGGACCCAAAAGCAACCAAAGGGAACAGGGAAACCCACCAAAAAGAATACTTGTTGTTGTTGTTGTTTGTTGTTGTTGTCAGCCACCTTTGAGTCCCTGAATCTGGAGAAAGGTGGCATGAAAATAAAGCTAAATAAAATAAATCATTAAATCCACAAAAACAACCCAAAAGGAAGAAGGAACGCGTCCTCCAACAACAACAACAACAACAACAACAACAACAATTTGTTGTTAGTCACCTTGAATCGCTCTAGTGCAAGTATGGGCAAACTTTGGCCTTCCCTCCAGGTGTTTTGGACTCCAACTCCCACCATTCCTAACAGCCGGTAGGCTGTTAGGAATGGCTGTTAGGAATGGTGTTAGGAATGGCTGTTAGGAATGGCGGTAGGCTGTTAGGAATGGTGGGAGTT